>OZ005740.1:36942265-37136924 GCA_963930735.1 Dioctria linearis | reverse complement strand
AGGAAATGGTCTTATTAAATATGGAGTCAATGCAAAGGCCTCATCTCCAATCAATACGCAAGGAGTAGGTTTGGTTTGATTTGGTAAAGGCCTATCTGAAGGTACATTAAACGTTCTGTTTGCAAATCTTTTTCCCATAGACGATTCTTCGAAAATACCACCATCACTATTTTTTTCATATCCACCTACATCAATGCAGAGAAATTGATACTTAGGTCCAGCTATAGCCATTAGGACAACGGAAAATTTGTTTAAATAGCAGTAATAATTCGAACGGTCTTTGATTGCAGGACATTTCATATTTACGTGCTTTCCATCTATGCTTCCAAGACAGTTTGGAAATTCCCACTTTTCTGCAAATCCATTTACAGCTTCTTCCCATATTTCCTTAGTAGGTTCGGGCATATACAGGGTAATTCTGATCAAGATACCTTCCGGTATACCACGCGATTCCTTGAGGTAAGCTGATCAAAAAATTGTTCCACATACCCCAACCCCCCCCACCCCCCCCCCCCCCCCCCCCCCCCCCCCCTAGAAACCCTCCTTTAGGAGTGGTGGCCAGTTGAAGATATTCATGAACCCTGATGGGAATAAATGAGTTTAACTTTTGAACCACGACATAGATTTTGGTTATTGTTGGCTTATTACATAGCCAAGAATAGTAGCTGCTGCAAACTGTATTACTCTGTATTTTCTAACTAAGCATCTTTAAATTATTATCAAATATTTCCAAAATTTTGATTTTTTTACACACAAAAGTTTTTGAAATAAATAACGGTATTTATGAAATTTGCGTGTAAAAAAAATCAATGTTTTGTAAATATTTGAGAATAATTTAAAGATGCTTAATTAAAAAATACATAGTAATACACTTTTCGACAGCTACTATTCTTGGCTATTTACTAAGCCAACAATAACCCAAATCTATAGTGTGGTTCAAAGTTAAACTCATTTATTTCCATCAGGGTTCACGAATATCTTCAACTGGCCACCACTCCTAAAGGAAGGTTTCTGGGGGGGGGGGGGGGGGGGTATGTGGAACAATTTTTTGATCAGCTTACCTCAAGGAATCGCGAGGTATACCGGAAGGTATCTTGATCAGAATCACCCTGTATATAGGTTGTAGTTGTTTCCAAATTGTGTCACAGACTTGTTCAACAATGCCACTAACTGTAGAAAAGCCACATCTAAAACTCTGTCCAATAGTTTTGTATGAATCCCCAGTAGCTTGAAATCTGAAATAAGTATATTTTCAGGTGAGGATTTAAAATCAAAATGGAAATTTGCGAGACAATTATGCGAAACATCTACGGTCTCAAAAAAACCATACTAGGCAAGCAGCAGTAGGGGTTCATCATTATAAATCATGGCCATGGGCCAACCAAAACCCTCGAGAATACTTCACAAGCCATGAAACAGACTCCCTCCCTACCACATGCGAGGCCCAATGTAGTCCTTACATTCTAAAATATTTGCAGTGTTCTTATGTAAAAGTCACAAAAGTTTGATTTGAATAGCTTCTCCGCCCTAAACTACTATTCATACAGAAAAATGGCGTTCTGTTAATCTTAAGCTTGCTTCTTATCTTCCGAACCGTAATAAAATTTTCATACCTTTCCTAACAAAATTATTTAAAAAAAAATTATCTTACCACATGACAACGATTCCTCAAACAAAAATTCTCAGCTGAGTAATCATTATAATGTCGCTGTGCCGAAATGACATGCCGTGTGCTGATGATATTGAATGTAGCTGCCTACAGTTTCGGACTCCGGCTACACATACACTCATGCAATTATTACTCAGCTGAGAGGTATTGAGCGTAGAATGGTAAGGTTACTTTGTAATCAAAACTATTTTATTATTTTGTTAAGTAAGTTATATCGGAAATTCAGCCCTTGGGAAGGTAAGGAACCAAGCTTTAAATTACTGGGAGACTATTTTCCTGTATGGATAGTAGTTGAGGTTCTATGACATATCTAAAGCCAATGTTTGGAACTTTTCCATAAGTATCAATATAGAACATTTTAGAAAACGGACTCCAAACGCACACATGTAGATTTCTGTTTCATGGCTTGGGAAGTATTCTCGAGGGTTTTGGCCCAACAAATGGGATTTTTAAAACCATTTTTGAAATTCGCGCGCACACATTCAAATGTTTGTAATGATGATGAATCAGAAATTTCATTTGAAAATAGAGATCAGCTTTCACCGGATGATGAAAATACTTTACCAAATACGCAACAAACCAGGAAAACAATGCCTTCCACTTCTACTGAAGAAGGATTTCGCAAGCCTGAAGAATCTGTTTCAAACAAAGCTTCTTCGTCTTCTCCAATAAAAAGGAAACAAACAGGAGCAGAACCCTGTCAACCTTCTTCAGTGGAAAAAGTCTTAGCATATTTGGAAAAGAAGGCTACCAAACCGACTGATTGTTATGATGACATTGATCTCATTTGCTTGGGTTATGCCAAAACAATAAAAAAATTTTCCCCGATACGACAAGCAGAAACAAAATTAAAAATTGCTCGGATTATAATGCAAAAAGAATTAAATCATCAATTGGATGGAAATAATATAGACCCTGAGGCCAGAGCCGCTTCTTCTTCTTCTTCAAACAATTCAATGGACTTTCCTTATTATAATTATCCAGCATATACAATAATATACGAATGACATTATAATGAACATAATGAACTATTTTGTTTAACGTATTGTACCTCGTTGAAGAGATGAAACACTCTATTTTTTATTTCTAAATAAAGGTATGATATTACACAATAATGTTTTTTTCTTAACTTAGTGTAATCGCCTTTGGTAATCCTTTGGATCTATACTTTTCTGGTAATTTGTGTCTTGCTTTCTTATATCTTCTTTAATCAACTCCAAAATCATATTAAAATTATCAAACGTCATTCGAAAATACGTATAAAATCTTTCTTCATGTTGTCGTAAAATTGGGTACAAAGTATGAAATTCTCCTTCTTCTTCACGCACCAGATTCACTTTATGTTTCCACATTTTCTTTTTTTCCTAAAATATAGACAATATGATATAAAAAAAGACTGATATTTTTCTATTAATAATATAAATAGCTAAGTGGCTGTTCTTCTTCCTCCACCAACGCTAACAGAAGCAACAGTTCTTCTTCAAACTGAACACTCATTTTTCTCAAGATTTTTTTCAAAACTAACTTCAACTTGTATATGTTCCGTCATCTGCGCCACCGCGTCGCTGTGTGCTTACATTCACCGCACCGCCAACATCACCGCTACCGCGTCGGTGTGTGCTTGACTTAAAGTGCGCCAAAAATCGCAACTGGAAACTTTTTTTCAAAGCGTGGCAATGCTTGTCGAGGAGGCTGAACTTCCCTTCGCAAAAATCCTCGATCTTCAGCAGGATATTTTAAATCTTGTTAAGGAGAGGATTAAGTCACACGCTCGAAAATAAATGTACATGCTTTTCTGCAATAAATATATATTTAAGATGAAATTAGTATTATTTATTTATGTACGCACCAAAAATATTTTTTTCATTCATCTTCCGATGGCGCCAGTTTGTATTTTCGCTTACACAACGATATGTCAGAAAAGGATAATATTTTTTTCAGAAATTAACTGCTTAAGTCTTTAATTGAACGGAAACTCTGTTTGCTTAGGTATCTGATGATGTCACAAATATGTGGATAATTTATAAAAAAACAAAAAAAATAAAAATTGTTTATTAAAGACATTAATTATTTATTTTTAGTAAAAAAAACTTAATTATGACGTTCAATTCAGTAATCTTTTAAAATATCTCGAAGCCGGAAAACTTCACGTTTTGTATTGAAGCCAGTTGATATCCGAAAACATGGCAGTGGAACTGCCCTCTCTCCTCCTAAGGCAAGTGCCACACCACACTACTGATGTGGTGATGGTGATATTTTAAAATAATCAGCAGCTGATATATTGCAGCAGACGCGGATGCTTTATTTAGGCGAAATAGGACGAAATAGTGATGGTGGTATCTTTCATCATTCAACATTGAATCGGTGCTTCCAAAACAATAGTCTGAATATTCCAAAGCTTTCTCCATTACCAAATGATACTGAAGACTTTCCATATTTGTAGGGGATGAGGCGTTCCCTCTAACAGAAAACTTTCTACGCCCATTTCCACAAAGATCGTTAACAAATACAAAAGAATTTTCAATTATCGACTTTCACGTGCTCGAAAGAGCGTAGAATATGCTTTCGGTATACTCACATCTAAATTCAGGATTTTTGAGACACCAATCTGCTGCAAAGAAAGTACTGTGCACTCTATAATAAAAGCTGCCAGCGTCCTACATACTTTATTCGATTGCAAGAAGTAAATTTTACATCAGTAGCGGATATAACTCCGGAACCGATTCGTTTAGAACACCAGCGAATAGCTATCCCTTTACCAACAGCAGAAAGGGGGCTAACGAAACCACAAATTAATCGAAACCGAATGGCGAATTATTTTTTAAGAGCAGAAAATGAATGGCCTTGGCAATGGGACTACTGCGTGAAGCCATAAATAAAATCTTTTATGTTAATATGTACAATGTAACTATAAATCGAATTATAGTAGATAAATAAATCTATGGAAAACCTTATAAGGGAGTATAATTTAATAAAATATTACACAAGAAAACATACCACCATTTCCAATTTCAAGCTTTTCAAATTTATCTGTTTTGCAGTAGTCTGCACACGTTGATTCCCATAGGTACCTTCGATTTTCAACTCTTTGCACTAATTTTAACACAAAATTTCATTCACTAATTTTTAATATTTTAAACTAACCCGACTTAATTAGTTTGCAAATTAAATATCGACTGATGTAAGTAAAAATCAGCAACATGCAGGTCACCTGCTGATTATCAGCAGATCAGTATCACATCAGTACATCACTACCTCTTACAATGTAGCATACCTCATTTAGATATTAGTGTTGCTGATAATCAGTACATCAGCATATCAGTGGTCTGGTGTGGCACTTGCCTTAGACCTTCAATAAACTCATCTCCGTCATAATGATCCACATAGTTCTCTGGAAAATATGCTTCGCTGTTAAGCTTAACAAAATTGTGTAAGACAACAACACCCTTAACAATTTTGTGTACATTTTTTGGGTTTGAATGAATTTTATTCAGTAATATCCTCCAACGCATACCCATAATTCGGAAAGTATTTTCTATCATTCGTCTAGCTGAAAATAGTTTGTAATTGAATACTTTCTTATCTCTCCGCAAGTTTCTTCCTGGATATGGACGAATAAAATTTTTCCTTAACGGAAATGCTGCGTCAGCAACGAAGTAATGCGGAACATTTGATTTGACTTTTAAAATTTTTTCTGCCAAATGTTCTATGCGCGAAGATGCCCCCATCGCTCTGGCTACCAAAAGCTCCAATGTCAACAATTATGAAGGAGTAATTAGCATCACAAGCTGCCAACAACACAATACTGTGTGATCCTTTATAATTGAAATATTCGGAGCCGGCATTAGGAGGACAAGTAATATTGATGTGCTTACCATCAATTGCTCCCACACAGTTTCGCATTTCACTCAACTTTAGAAACTTGTCAGCAATAGTTCGCCATTCTGCTTCATTAGGCATTGCTGAATAAATACCGCTCATTTCCTCCCATATAATCTGAAAGATATCAAGGACGCTATTAAGCACTGTTAAAACGCCCATCCTAAAAGTCCACGAAAATACTTGTCTGGATGTTCCATGCGCCAAGTATCTGGAATATTTGTCATTATATCAAATATTCTTATAATATACAAATATAAAATTACAGTAATGTTAAGGCCAACCGACATTCAGGGCTTATTGTTTTCTATTTGAAATCATCTCTAATTTCTCTTTTAAAATTGAAAGCAGGAGTTGAAATTCATTCACTCCCAACCTAGTTATTTTACGGAATTCCTGCTCGTCTTTCTCTTGTACAATTATTTTAAAAAATTTTCTAAAAAAATCCTCGTATTTCCCGTTCTTTAGGGTCATAGATTTCCTTGTTCCACAGCCCTCTTACCTTGTTCAGGCACACTGAAGAACAAACTAAAAAACAAAATAAAAAAAAGAACAATTAGCAAAAATAAGCAAAAATATATTTAAAGAACACTACTTGCATATAATTACTACACCATTACACTTGTCATCATCAGTCATGATGACGTGCCACTGCTCTTTACATACAGAGTGCCAAGCAGCACCAGCGCTCACACACGCAACCATGTTCAACTTTTTCTAAAGCCCTATCTAACCTGTGTATTTCCACAGTATAAATAGAGTACTAGAAATGCAAGAAAATCATTGCGTTCTGAGCTATCGCTCGAGACAGATCGGCAGTATTGAAGCCTACTGAAGTCTCGATAATACCAAACCTAGGAGAATTCTGACCCTAGTAAATTATATTAAAAGCTCACTAGTATATAAATACAGCATTCTGTACTCAGAAAAATCATTGCGTTCTGAGCATTCATTCAAGACAGATCGGCAGTTCTGAAGCCTACTGACGTCTTGAAAATACCAAATCTAGGAGAATTCTGAACCTAGTAAATTATATTAAAAGCACTGACCTTAATACACCTCGTAAATTTCCGTATATTGCCGAGCAACTATACGTCAACCTCGCTAGTATTTACATAAGTACAGAATTTCTAACTCAGACAAATCATTGCGTCCTGAGCTCTCAAACAAGACAGATCGGCAGTCCTGAGGCCTAGTGAAGTCTTAAAATCTCAAACCCAGAAGCATTGAATCTGGTATATGTGACGCAACACGCCATCAACACAAATCTCTGGAATTACGGAGAATAAAATCGTATATTTCTCTGTAAATATACCATTGTGCCTCTCGCACATATCAATCTGCTCGCATCAACTAGCGATCGATGCACACGGTGCTGCCCAAGCTCTCTAGTGGATGAGCAAACTTAGCTGACACGTGTAAGCACCCTAATTTACAAGCGTAGTATCGTTTTTCTGCCTCTTATCCAACAATCTTCAATTAAATTCCTCTTTTGAAGTAAATTAATGTTTCTAGCTACGAATTTAACATTATCTTTCGTCATTTCAGACTAAATCAACACCCACACCGCCACAGTCATCACCAAAGTTGATTTTTTAAGTGAATTATCATTTCATTGGATTTTGATTAAAATTAATTGAATTTATTACTTTGTGCCTTTTATTTCTATTGAATTCTTGTTAGTAGTTTAAGGCTTCGTGAATTTCTGTTAATGGTTTAAGGCTTAGCAAGTAAGAAAATTGTACTGATAGTGAATAAAAATAATTGAATTTTTGACACCATCTCGTTATCATTTCTAAACCATTTTGATCCGGTACCTCATTTTTTATGACTAGACCTGTCAGAGGCCTAGACCTTGGTCCTTCGAGCCGGATGGAAAGAGATAGAAGATGGTAAACGTCAAAAATTTAATTCGCTCCCAAAAGCTCTACACGAGCAGTTATTAAAGGCTATAGCCAACCATGCTAAGCCAGCTAAAAAACGTACTGAAAGCTACTTTCAGACAAGAATAGAAACGGTCAACGCCATTTGGGATAGATTTCTCAAAAATAATTTCAGCATCCATCAATCTGATGCCGAAGAGGCAACAGCATATATTGATGATTCACTTTACGAAGCTACTAGTGAAAAATATATCGAGATCATTACAGAACTCAGAGAAGAGCGAAAATCCTTTACGAATGCTGACGCAACTAATTCCACCAAGGAAATTTCTACCATCGAAACACCCAAATCAGAAATCAAATTACCCACTATTACTATTCCAAAATTCGATGGCACATACAGAGCGTGGAGATCATTATACGATCTTACTTATCAATAGTACAAAAATTTCATTATTTAAAGACCTGCTTGACAGGCGAAGCCGAGCGACTTATCCGTCAGTTCGAAATTACCGAGGGCAATTATCAAAAGGCATGGGATTTTCTCATAAAGCGCTACGATAATAAAAGAGTATTAGTGACAATACAGCTCAAACTATTACTCAATCAGCCAGTAATTAAGTATGAGTCCGCTAATACCATCAAAAATTTGTTTGACCAGACAGAAGAGAGTCTCCATGACCTGCGAGCTCGCTATTTCGGGCCTCACATCTGGCCTATCTCAGGCTTCCTCGCAGCTCGCCTCAAGACTTGCCTCAGAGAATTGAAAATAAAATGACACCACCGGGCTCGGTGCTGTCATTGTAATTTTGATAGTATTTGCGAAAATTCCTTTACATTTTGGGCAGAAATAATTTATTATTGGTTGTCAAAAATGTTAATAATTAATTTCAAGTGATTCATATTTGCCACATATCTCATTTGACAGTACATAATTATTAAAAAAAAAAAAAAACTGTAGAGAGTAGTAGACTGGAGAGAGAGAAATTGAAGCGCGCCTTACGGCTATGTCTTGAGGCTACCTGCTAGTCTTTGCTAGGCTTGGCTTTGTGTTGCTTAATTTCAAAACCTATGTTGGAAATTTTGACAACGCCTCGAGTCGAGGAAGACATCTTTCTCGTCGCAACTATCCCAAATGACTGATCAAAACATCTTCCAAGAGATCTGTGTACATCTGAGAGTACATTCGAGTAGTTATGAAACAGATTGGAAGCTTTCATACAATTCCACAACAAAACCCTGTCTTCCTTTATTATTCACATGCCTACCTGTTTCATGATTTCTTATTTTGATTTAATTTTCCTATAATATAAAATAGTTTTGTTTGGTTGTAAAAAAATCACAAAAACTATTGCAGATTTGCATCTAACTTCAAAAGATTCTAAATTCATATGTAATAGCAGCATCTTCTAATTTGCCAAGATCAAGTACACCATTTTCCATCTTGACTGAATGGAAATTGAAACAAAAATCAATTTATTGCATAATCGTTTAATTCATTACTATATACATATGTACAACGATAATATACATATATATGTTTATATGTGCTTGTTATGTGCATATACAATATTAAAGAATTCACAAATCGAGACGCAAAACCAACAAAACCAATGAACTAAAAAGGTTAAATCAATAAAATTTCCTTTTCGTGTGTCGATTTTTCAATTTCACATTTTTCTCCATTGTTCTTTGGCCTAGAGCCCTTTAATCGATGGCCAAACAATGCCAGATCGATTATATCAGGGGGCCTCCTTTAGTGAAGTCATGGTGGGCACTTTGAGTAGATATTGGAGGGCAGTAAAGAAGACAATCAGTGCCGAGCATCTGTTAGCATCAGGATAAAAGTTTCTTACTTAGTCGCAGCCAGCATCCCAGTATCCAACATCTTAAAAGAAAGCTGAGAAATAAAAAAAATAAAATCCAGACATAGAACGATAGGAATATAATATCTATGTATGTAGGTAGAATGAACATCCATCCATATACATATATGTACATACTGTAGTAAGTATGTAGGTACTCTAAACGAGCCGAGTTGGGCAAAAATAATCAAAGACAACACACTATTGGAAGACCCGATAACGTAGCCCAGTATACAGGATAAAGTTTTGTATATATCTTTTCTCTTCCTTTCTGTATCTTTATTTATGAACTGCAAATCAGTTTATCTGCCTTCAAATAGTTTTTATTTTCTGCTTTCGCTTAAGGTTAAGCATTTAACCCGTCCTTTTTAAATTCTTATGGTTGCGGCAACTCTTTCTTGTGTCAATTAAGTGGAAGGGTAACCGCATATCGGAGAGGAATCTGAACCAAATAAAATAATTGAAGTAGATAAATATCGTTTCAATCTTATGTGTTAGCGTTAAAAACAGAAGCGCGAGGCTTTTTATTTTAATTTTTATTTAATTTTTTTTTGTTTTTATTTTAGAATATGATTTTCGTACATGTATTGGCAAAGATCTTTTGATTACATATACATACATGCAAGTATTTGTAATTGAAGTAATTGAAGAAATCTTTTAAGATAAGAAAATTTTAATTAAAGAAATATTTAGAATTAACATATTCTCTAGTATCAGTAATTAAAAAATAGATAAGATATTTTTATATAAGTTGGATAACAAGATTTTTTTTTACATATGTGAATGGTTATGAACTAGTTCTATAGTTCTTCTGTAAAGCGGCAATTTGATATCATCAGCCAGCATTCTTCAAATTGCTACCACCGTTTTGATCGAGGTTTTACAGACAGTACAGGTCGTATGAACACAACTTTTTGACCGTACAGGCAACATTTTGGTCGTACAATCCTAACAATAAATTTAATAATCATAATTATTTAGAGAAGAATCAGTACACGACACACTTTATTAGTAACAGTTGAGCATTTATGTTATTTTTCAATTAAAATCAATAAAGCAACAATATATTTTTTGTTCTTAACATATTTTCACATTGTTATTAATAATAAAACAAAAAAATTATATAAACAAATTTATACAATTTCTCCACATTCATTTTGGAAACGAGAGTAGAGAACAGCAAAGTAGGTGGAATAGATTTAATATATAACCCACAAAAAGGAACAGGATATCTCATATTCCAAATAAAAAATTCAAATTTTAAAAGAAAGAGATTTTCTAGTACATACTAATCTACTAAGCAGATACTATAGTCTACCAAAAGATATCAACAAAATCTGCCATGAACAGATTGATGAAGATATTCTCTTACTGAAAAATGCATTTGTTGCACAGCAAATAAATATAATAAAGGAAGCATTGAAATAAGTAGGTGATTGATCATCGAAGGGACTTAATAAACAATAGCGGAAATGACTTGTTCGAATATTATTTCAAAGTTTTTATCATAAAATATCGTCGGCTTAATAAGAAAACACTGTTAGAAAATTTTACAGGAGAGAGGAAAAAGTTGTTTTTTGAGAAACTGCAAGATTTTTGGCAAAAAACAACAAAAACACATTATAGATTAGTAGAAATAAGTTTCAATTAAAATAAAATCCGATATTTATAATTTTTATAGATTTACGCGTTTTTCGTATTAATTGGAATAGTCTGTATTGGAGTTACCGCAATTACAAAGGATTAAAATAAAGAGATTTAATTTAACGAAAAAAACATTTATTAGAAAAAAATTAATGATAATCAACATTATTCAGTACAAAAACTTAACAAAATACAAATTAAATTTATAATTTAAAAAGTTTACTATATAATATAAAAAAAAAAATGAATAAAACAAATCCGAATTCATAGTTAAATAAAAAACCAAAAATAAACAAAAACTTCCTTTCTAGTTCTCATAGGCAATGTTGTCGTAAAATGTGTGGTAATCGGGATCCAGTATCTCCTTGAGAGATTGAATGTTGTTCGTATTTTGTCTTTTTAATTTTAATTCGTTCCGAATAAAGTCCTGGTAGCTCATGAATAGCTCGAGGCTGTATGCTTTATTTTCCTTTTAACGGTAAATCTCTCCAATCTTCGATGAATCTAAGGTTATATATTATAGCGCCATCTGGACAATATTTCAATGCCCGCAAATCAACTACAACAGAATCACCAGATCTTTGAATTGAAGAACAAAATTGAATGTGTTGGCAATCTTTCAAAAAAATGTGTGTTTCAAGTTTGTGACTTCGTAAGGCTTTGGAATTTTTCTAGCTTCTTTGCACACATTAACATAATCAATGGGAAGGCTAATTTGTCTGTTACGTAACACTCGTTCGATGCACGAATGCATATAGTCGACCTCCATTTGTGTGTGGCCCTTTTCTACAAATCTCTGCTCTATTTCCAAGTTGTGAAGCATTGCTGCATTGTTTAGGAGCATCTTCGACATTACGGCATTCCTGTTTTGGTAACCACAGCCATCGCTATATAAAATAATTTTTTTTTTAATTATTAGGTAAAGGAAATTTTGATGTGATGAACTCGCCAACAATGCTGGAAAATTCCGCTATAAGGCCACCTTCCATTTCATTCAAAACAAAGCAAAAACCATCTCGTGTTTTCAAATCAAAAATTGTAAAATTGTGAACTACAAGCTTTGTTTTGTAGTATAAACTTGACGCGTTCGACTTGTGGCACAACAAAACCGACTGCAGATCCATGATAAATACAAAGTTATCTGATGCTTTATCATTTGCTTTTTCAGATTTGGCTTCTTCTTTCTTTGTTTGATGCATATTAAATAAATCTTCGGAGATATTGCCTACCTTGTAAGCGATACATGTATTGCACTCATCCTTTTTGGGTTTAAACAAAGACAAATTCTTTTCTTCAAACATTAGAAAAAACTTACAAGTAAAGATAACGGCGAGATATTCTTTTATAAACCTTTTATAGATCAGCTTTCGATTTGAAAACTGGTTCCAGGTACCGTTTATTGGGCGAAGATCTAAAATAGTGAGACTCTACAGTGGCAAGATTTGAGAAAAATTCTTCTAAGGTCTTTTGCTGGTTGTAGAATAACTCGTTCCTTGCTTTCGACTTATTTGAAACACTCGTTGTCACTTGTGTGCAGCTATTCGTTTCTTGACATGAAATATTGCTAGATTCTTTCTTACTAACATTTCCATCAGGATCTTTTATTTTCCATGCTCGCACAGCCGTTTCTTTAACACCGACAGTATTCAAAAACATTTAAACCCGTAACTTTTTATCAATTCTTTTTAGATGATAATGGAATCTGCGGCTTATTAATTTCTATCTCTTGGTCGAATTGTATTAACCTGATATATTAAACATTGGACAAAAGTCCTTTTTTCGCCCCATGTTAATGCCTAGAAGAGTCTAAAAATTTTATCTCTTTCACAATCAAAAAAAAAATAATTTGCATTTCATCGTAGATCTTTCTGTTGAATTACATTGGCACCTTGCTCTCAATTTTCGCGAGCACCTTGCAATATCGTAGTTCCACTTTCCATCAATTGTTTTTCTACCTTTGTAAATATGACCTAATTCCCTTTCGACATGGTTTTCATTGTCACGCCATTTTTTGTGGTTGACTTTGTGACATTTAGATCGACTTCGGCACGTGTTATTTCCATTTTCATCAATCTGTGGATTATTCATAACAGAATCATTTTGTGTATCTGTAGAGATTAACTCAGTCGAAACTTCTACACTATTTTCATGGTCAGCAATCATTACGCAATCATTCACATTATCTTCAGGGATTAATTCAGCCAAAATTTCTACATTATTTTAATCATAACCAGTGGCATTTGAATGTGTCACACAACAAAAGGAATTATATTTCCGATACTTTCATTCTCTTCAGAAATTATAATGCAGTAGTTAATTGCTGAGAAATCAGACATTTCCCAACTAATTATATTATTAATTTGCTCTGCTGGTAATGTGGCACAAAAATGCACTGAAGAATCGTTGCTTTCGGTTAACGGTTTGTCCAATAATGACTCTACTCTACTTTGTTTATTAGTTCCAAGAACGCACCATCAAAGCTCCGCGAGAATTCATTTTCAAACCATTCAATAATAACGAAAAATAAAACTTGTTAAAAATACGTAACTCCAATAAGTACTTTAATTTTGGTTTTTATGTAACTTGCGCAATTTATACTACTCAAAATGTCAGGAAAAATTAAAAGACTTACCTTGTTCAAGAAACAGCAGTTTTTTTTATAAAATTGAACAATACTACAATAATTAATTTTAGAATTTAGATGAGGAAGTCAGTGTACGTCGTTCAATAGTATGGTCATTCTGGAGTTAATTGTTTTTGTTATTTTTCCGGCTGTTTAATTGAAATGGAGTTCTGTTGTTTTACTGAAACGTGAGAAATGATATTCTCTTTGTATTTAATTAAAAATCGAATTAAAAAAAAAAGTGGAGTTTTCTTATTAAGCCGACGATATATTCAGTGCGTTTTTTACACTCTTATAGGTCTTTTACATTAAAACTAAAGTTTTTTTTCTGGATATATTTTACTTATAGATTAATTAATTTTATTAAATGAAAACAGTAAGGATGAGCAGAAACTTTGAAACTCTCAGATTTTGTATGACTTCCAAATACAATTTTCTGCACAAACTGATAATTTTTGAAGAAATGGCCTACATATGTATATGAAGTCAAAGTTTTTGACATTCTTAAAGAATCGGCAGCAAACATACATGAATGCAAAAGTATATTTGGGTATTTCTCTACTCTATTTGTCCCACAAAATTTTTTTCCTTAACTAACGGAAAAAACTGCATGAGAGTAAAGATAAGAATTAGTTGGACTGTTGTTGCTGTCAAAGGCTGAATAATTCTCAATTTTTTAGGTTTTATAAAGGATTTTATGAAAATTCGCGACAGGTTCTGACACATGTATCAGAGGAGTGACTGTCTTAATGAAGTAAAAAAAAAATATTTTATTAATTAAAATAAGAAATTTAAATGGTCTGGTTGTTGAACAAGTTAATTGAATAAAGAAATCACATTAATATGTACATAAAACAAATAAAACTAAAGATTTTCTGTTTCTGAACATAAGTTTGTGTTTTCAAAAGCTCAAGATGATATTAACATAAAACAACTCCTTTGCTATAAAACCAGCTAAACGTTAATTGAAACTAATTCTAAATTATTTCTCAAAAATATTTACGGGCGATTAAAACTTATAAAATACTCTTTTCCCTTTCATCACCAAATTGGTGGGGCTAGGTAATTTTTCCATAATTTGGTCATAAATTACATCTGATACATCGTCGGAATCAACTCTGAACGTTTGACCCTTTTTATCACACAGTTTCAAAAAGCTACAGTAAATTCACCCTCTCCATCATCTATTTTATCAATGGTTCCCACGTAGCGATATTCAGTGATTTTAACAGGAAACTTCACAAGAACATAATCATCGCTGGTATATTGTTTAAAGGGTCCAGAACTAGCTACGTTCTCACATTCGGAATCGGTGTAAATATCTTCGATTGTAAGTTTGGGATCTGTTCCATATTTCAAACTTCCTATTTTAAAATGTTCACATTGTTCATTGTTAGTGTGACTGAACAAGCGGTCAAATCCAATGAAGAACGGAGTACGTTTCCAGTCACTTGATGCACTTTAAGGGTGCCATTAAAAGTTTTCAGTTTTGTTGCGTCCCGTTCAATTTCATCAATTATTGTCTGTATAGCTTCTTTGTTAATAGTGCTTAAAATAATTCCAGGACACTTCTGATGTATGGTTTCCACAAACAATGTCGATGTCACCTCTCTCGGCTACAACAGAATCAGCCGTTATTTTGCAGGTAGCACCTATGCCATCTGGTGTGCCCTTGCCATGTCCACTTTCTGAGAATTTCCATGAAAATTGCTGAATATTTGAAATCTGTTGTGGTAGCGAAAATAAAAAACATGGTTTTATTATGGTATTGGGTTACGGGTCCATCACGTAGAAAATGAAGGCATTTGATTTGGGGCGGTAAAGTCTTCAAAACGGGTTGCAAGTGTGTTCATATTGCAGCTGACGAATATGAAATGTTCTTGGATACTATGCAATATGACTTAGTAGAATTTTTCAGATAGACAACTACAGTGTGGAGACTAATTTGTAAGCGAGATGCTCCAAAATGAAAAGCTTGTATTTCTTGTCCATATTTGGTGCTGTAATTTTCCGAAAAATCCATATGTATCAAAGCACTAAGCTTTTTCTTCAACGTTTTTATTGCATTGGACTGGTGGACAATGCTTCTCTCGTGGCATAAAAACCATTCTAAATCCTCATTTAAAGCTGTTGCCACTGTCCGGATAAACACTGCTCATCGTAACGATTACAGTATATTTCTTCGAGTAGTTTATGGTGGCTATTACCTTTGCTCCATGCAACGCAAAGAGCTTCAAATTGACATTAGTGTGAGTAATGCAGAGGCAAGTGTCACGATCATGTAATCTTGGCTTGACTACCCAAAAAGGGCGAAGACGACAAAATATTGGGTAACTTATTTTGAAATTGCTAACGATAAATTTCTTGTAAAGACCCTGTGTTTCTGGTCACTACTTCCTTTTTTCCTGCTCCTAATCTACTATTACTATCATCTTCATAAAACTTTTGAATAACAGCGATGCATTCATCCGAAATTTTATCTTTTCGAGTTTATTTAGGCAACGTTACAGATGTAATAAGCTTCGATTTTTGTACTCTTTTATAAGTTAAAACACCAGCACTGTTTTTTCAGAGTTTATTTTTTTCTACTAAATTACCAGAAATCACTTTTGTAAAAATTTGTTTTTCTTTTTTGGTTTTCATCTTGCAATACTTTTCTTTTAATTGTTCTTTTAATACTTCACCAAATAATGCCTTTTTAACAACTTCTTTTTGAGATTCTGGTCTCCGTAACATTTTTGTGTAATTTTGTATTAGGTGTTTCGACTTTGTTCTTATATTTAGCCTTTTCCATTCTTGATACCCTGTTTTTGTACTTCGCGAGTCTCTTCTCTAAATCCTCTATTTTTCTGTGTTTCTTCTTCATAATTTCCTCTCTTAGCTTTTTGGGAAGCCTCTTTCTCTTCTCAGATATTCTATTAATTGCAGGACTTTGTTGAGGAAGAGGTCCAGGCTCATCAATCATATCTACCTCAGAATTTGGTGTATTTTCTCGCATGAATTTGTTAGTGATTTCCTTCAAAGCTTTTTTCTTAGAACGATATTTGGCACAATATTCCTTCCATTTCTTTTTCATAATTCTATGTTCACGCGGATTCATATCTTTCACTAGTTTTCTTGATCCATTTTCTTTCTTTCTTTTATACTTTAGGAATTATTTTTCCTTCATTTCTTCTCTCTTTAGCGGATCATTTTTAAGGCGCTGATATCACAGACATTCAGCTTCTCTCTTTCTTTGTAGGATTTCTTGTTGATTTTGTTTTATTTTTTGGGGACGTCTTGCAGCATGACCTTAAAAAATTCATAATTTTGTTAGTCCCCTCGAAATTTGACAGGGGACTGGCAGCAGGGGACTGTTAAATTTTCGGAAAAATTTAGACAGCTACATATATACTAATAAACTATTATCAGTTTATATGGCACAATAGTATCTATCACTGTTGATTAACAAAAATGCAAAAACATATTTTTTATCCACAAAAATAAAGCAAAAATCCACTTACCAGTGGACTATCGCGCAAGCAGACTCAAACAGGTGTGTCGGTGACAAACGCTAAGTTAACACTGAACAAAAGCCGCAAGAGTGCCCAAATGTAGCTTTGCGTTGAATACAATGTAATTAGCACAGTTTCAAATTTGGGTCAGGGGACTGTTTGTAATATTGCGGGACAACATGATGTGTTTTAATTAATAATATGAATTTAAAAAAAATATTCCTAAGGACTTGAACAATATTATAATATTCTTAAATAACTATAATTGAAAATGGTTTATGAATTAAATAACTTCAAAAAGACTTACCTTGGTCACGATATAGAACTAGGGACACACCAGGGTACTGTGTTTTTGTGTGTTTGGAAAGAGATAGTAAAATATTCCTTCTTAATTTTCATTTCATGCACTGTTGTTTGGCTAGAATCATTCATAAACTTTCTTTTGTAATAATATTTAAAGAGAAAGAAAACATATTTTAAGCAAAAATTTGCCTGGGACACCGATTACCATTATGAGCTATAGTTAGATGCATTTTCTTTTATTTAATAGAGTGCAATAAAAGTACGTTTGCCTTCTTTGCTTTAGTTCAATTTTTACCAGCGACAGTCACTGGAAAGAAAAGTGAGTCGCAAAGTTCATTCAAGAAAACTCAAAAAAAAAATTATTTATTTATTTAGCTGACCCTTGTTTTTTAAAATTTTCTTTGTAACAACTTATGAGCTTGTTGCTTATGATGTTCTTAAAACTAACCTTATAAATTTGACAGCATACTTTTATTTATAAACTATATAATAGAGGATTGATTTGCTTTTTTGAGATCAATATAAAATTGATTTGTTTTAGTTGGTAATGAGTTATTTTACTCCTTCGAGACCCGTACAAAATAGGAGTCTACAGGCAATTCTCAGCCTACTGCATATGAGCAGAGAAAATTAAAAAAACAAAGTACCGGGGTACTGCCAGTTTCTGGCATAAAGCCGAAAACAGAAAATTCCATAAAGAAATGAATCAAGCATAAAACCCTGAGCTCAACGAATTTGGTAAGGGAGCCAGGCATAAAAAGCTGCAACAATTGTGAAACATGAGAATGCCTCTTGAGACGATAGATGTATCGTACACAGCATTTGAGCGCTCTGTTCAATTTCGCTATCTCAGAGGCCTGTAACGGATAGAAAGCAGCATCAGCATAAAAAAAAAACTGCGGCATGATAAGAGCTGATACCAAGAACTGCCCAATGGATTGAAGCAGGTGGTGTGAGACAGCGTATAAAGAACGGAGGCCGTAATAAATTCTAGAGCACATCTTGCTCAATTGTGACCGTCAAGTAAGTTGGGGGTTCAAAAGGACGCCAAAATTCTTGACATGACTGCTCGTTAGAGGAATGATCTGGTCATATAGATGCAGATTCGGAAGTATGTCGGCAAGCCTAAGAACATTAGCAGCTCGGATAGAATATAGACGCAGAATATAGACGCATATTCGCAAGTTTGTCGGCAAGCCTAAGAGCATTAGCTCGGACAGAATATCTAATGGCTTGGGTTTTAGTAGGACTTAGGGCCAGACGATTGCTTAGGCACCAACGTGATATGTTATCAAGAGTAGAATTGATTTCATCAATTAGTGACGGAAGATCGCTCATACTAGCAGCCTTATAAATCTGAAGATCATCTGCGTATAAATGGAATTTTACGGCACCCAGCACAGAGGGGAAAGCCAGATAGTTGGATATGAAAGAACACAAAATTTATAGATATCCCCAAGTTCATGAGCAAGAAATATCTACACAAATAGCAGATATGCTCAAACAGGGAATCATAAAAGAAAGCAACGCCCCATACAATAGTCCTTTTTGTGGATTGTACACAAAAAACTCGATAATTCAGGAATGAAAAAATGGAGAGAACTGTCATTGATTATCGCAAGCTCAACGACCTAACAATCGACGACCCTTTATCTAGCAAAAGGCTTCCACCAGATCTTAGTTAAAGAAAAAGATCGGAAGAAAACAGCATTTTCCACTGCTCTATGACACTATGAATATTTGCGAATGCCTGTCGGGTTGGAAAATGCACCCTCGACAGTCCAGCGTCTAATCAACTCTGTCCGAAAGGAACATTAGATTTAACATTCTTTTATTTGTTTTTAAAATGAAATATGGATTATTACCAAATTATCAAACAAAAATTTTAGTGTATAGGTAAATGAAGTTCAACTATATAATTAAAGGAATACGATGGATTTTAGATTAAGCTCGCATAGAAATGTTAGAGATCACACATCAGTTATGTGCAAAGGATTACAAATATTCAACAGTCTTCCAATAGATGTTAAGGTAAAAAAAAAATGAATTTAAATAAAAAAAAGTTAATAACTGTGTAAAATTGAATTATTAATTGTGGGACCCAGTTATGTGGAATTGATTGAACCAGTTATTGTAGGCGTTACTGCAGAGCTATTCACTTTGTTGACCGATTAGAGTTATTTTCCGATACAGTACTTTCATTTGTGCCTTTGTCGGCCTCCAATTGCCAATAAGCATTCATTTCTTTTGTCGTTGTCAGACTTCAATAATGCATAAAACTCCTAAGTAAAAGATTTCCAGTAAATTTCTAAGAAATAATTTCTAGTAAATTTCTAAGAAAAAATTGAGGCCTTCCTACATCAGGTCGAGGCATCGTCGATTTTACATTCGAGCGAGACGTTGCAAATTTTTTTAATTGGCTGGCAACATGTATACATATCTGACTTCTGGTTTTAAATTTTCCTATTCGATTCGTTATCTGTATATTTACTTATTTGTGATATTATTTGCCATTAAATAATACACGCTTACGTCATCTGCTTGTCACGAAGATGCAAGCGAAGACAAGCGTCCAAACTTCAAAATGTTTTTTGTCCGAAAACTAATGAACGGTCGTAAAATGTTCGCGCCAACGGCTGTAGATTGAACTTTCGTGTCGTCAGTTCTAAACTTCAATTGACAGCTTCATTTTAAGAGTGATGTAATACGCTAGCAGCTAGCTTAAGAGTAAAATTTGTTATTTTTTCTTAAAAGACGCATGTTGTGAACGTTGCTGTCAACAAATCTCTAGGTAGGTAATTAATTTATTGCCTCTTTACTCTATTTATTTATCGATAATACTAAAGTAGTAATTACAGTTCGAACAATTCGTCGGACGAATATTGGTTTGTCGTATACGCCATCTGGTCATAAAGCTGGAAAACACATTTTAATGTTTTACCATCAATTAAAAAATATCTGCCCGATAGGATTGTGATAATTTTGCACCATTGTTACTCCGATTTATTAGATTACTAAAACTGCTTGAATTAGGCTTCCTACTAAAGTAGTTTAGGAGCTATAATTAATTTAATTCAGTATGAGTTTGTCGTATACGCCAACTTATCAAAAGTTATTTTTTCTCCATATACGTACGACAAAATAACAGCACGTACGCTACTCCAATATTGAATAAAGTTTGAAATTGTTCATACCACAAAACAATGTTATATGAGCATAAAAGTTAAATAAAGTGAATATCAAAAGTTCTGTATGGCAACACCAAGAAGGGGCTGCCCAATTTAGTTCATTTTAAAATGTCATTTACTATTTTTATGAAAACCCTGTGCAAAAAATGTCAGCTCTCTACGTCGTGCCCAAATATATAATGAAACCCCAAATTTTTGTATGGCAATACGAAGAAAGGATTGCCCGATTTGTCCCATTTTGGAACCTTAATTTATTTGTTTTTTAAAGAAGCCCATGTACAAAATTTCAGCACCCTTGGTTGCATTCACGAGTTATCTAGGCGGTCGAACAGACGGACATGCAAAAATCAAAATAAATTTTAATTTTATTTATGAGTGGCCAATCTATTTTGCTCTGCTATTATTTCTTTGCATTACAAACGGAATGACAGACTTATTATACCCTATGATTTCATCATCTAGCTAGGGTATAAAAATTCGATAAAGCTTATTATATTATTTTTGTTTAAGTGGAATCAGTTTAATTTGTTTGTAATACTGTTAGTACTTTGTAATAATCATTACCAGATACTAATAATATGGATGAAATAAAGAAATTGATTTATGCTGAAAACATAACTAAAAAAAATTCCTTACGGAACATGAAACATGAAAAATAATAAAGTTAACTCTAGTTCATATGCATTAAATTTATTGAAATTAGTTAAAGATGGCGATGTATTTAATTTATTTGTAAAAGAGCTCTATAATACTCTTGGTCTACTGCTGGTATAAACCTAATAAGCTGTTTATATCGGTAATATTTCCTTTTGATATAGACTTACTTTTATTTTGAATTATATTTAAATTTTGATTAATCAAATTTTTCGCTGTTCGCAAAGTTTTCTTTGTTGGTTTTTTTAGTAAAGATGTGGTTTTATATCCAAGGTCAGGTTAGGTTAGGTAAGAGGGGTGCCACAATACAACTAGCCTGCATCACTTATTCCACTAGTGGGCATGGGATAATATTTTCAAGCCGCCCCAAATCAATTCTGCTTCCCTTGAGGAACTCAAGATATCTCCAAGACTCTTTACCTAAATCCATCCTGCTTCTCTCAGAAAACTCAGGACACATCTAAGTTACTTGTTTTGCAGTTCCCCCAGACTTGAAAAGAAGTAGCTACCCAGTAGCCTACTTCTTTTATTCATCAGAGCGGGGCATTCGCAAAGCACGTGTTGTAAGGATTCGATTTCCTCCGAGTCCTTACAGCTCCTCCAGAAATCGTTCGCCGCTATGCCCAGTCTGCTGGCATGGTCATCTGTGGCCCAGTGACCCGTAAGGACCCTTACTAGATTCCTGGTGTGTGTTCTGCTGCCATTAAGCAGCTCCCTTGTCCTTTTCCTGTCATATGCAGGCCACAATTGCCTCGCAATACGGCAGGTATCCCTGTTGGTCCACCGGAGGTTTGCCTTTTGATAGGCGCCTCTGATTATTTCCTCTTTTACTGCTCCAATTTGGATCCTAACAAAAGCTACCGTTGCAAAGCTATCCAATTCAGAGCCTTTTTTGGCCAGCACATCAGACATCTCATTGCCTGAGATATCCTTATGGCCAGGTACCCAGTATAGGGTCATCTTGTGCCTTGTAGCCAAAACCTCAAGGTTAGTCTTGCATAACTGCACCACTTTTGATTTTACCAGCACAGCATCCAGCGCCTTGATGGCTGCCTGGTTATCAGTATATACGCATATGTGCCATGAGGGCGCTCTGCACATAGATACCAATGTTGCCGCCTGATAAATCGCTGCGAGTTCTGCCTGAAAAACACTGCATTTGTATAACCAAGGTCTTTTCCATTATAGTTTTAAATTGAAGTGAGATTAAATCAGATCTTTCTTATCTTAAAAATTTTAATTTTGTAAAAGCTATTTGTGCAAAATGCTTATTGCAAGATTTTTTACAGTACCTTTCAAGGTCTGATGGTTGCGTAGGAATCAATTTTTAAGATATCTTTCGTCGAGGATTTTTGCTCAATAGTTTTCAGATTAATCTGATTGCGTGCGAAGAAAATGAAGCAGGGCAGTTGTTTTTGTTTTGCGCGATGCAGGAGCCACTCCAAAGAGAAATATACCGTCGCAAATGCTTTTATACTTTTTGGTTTACTAAGGAAAATTATAAGCACGTACGACAAACCAAGTCAAAAATTTTTTTTTATTTTATTGTCGTATGTTGATTGTCTTTTTGAATACATGTTTATTTGTTTTAACGTATGTTTGTCACTTATATACGTACGACAAATCAATACTCAGCCAAAAATACTTGCAATTTGCAAGAAAATACTGTAGTGCGTTCTAAAAATTGGCGTTTACGACATACCAATATTTACAAGTGCTGACTTTTACGGATATGCGACAAAAGTACTGCTCATTATCTCATCAGAGTTAAGAAAGAACCGATCACAGAATCAAAAAGAACGCAGTCAAAAATCTATAAATCACCTTTTAGGTCAAAAACTTCCAATTTGACATAAACAATAAAATGAATATTGCACCACCATGTAATTTATCTGATCTACCATAAAGCATAGCGCGTAAGTGCACGGTAGATTTTATTTTATTTTTTTGCACGGCCGGTCATTTTTCTTCACTTACCGGTATCAAATAGCGTCAGTAAGTTCATTTACCGTAGCCCATTTTATTCCAGTTGTCAATTATAATTGTGTTTTTTCATTGTGTAAATGTAAATTGAATTCAAGTATTTGTAATTATATTAATATTTGTATAGTAATAAATTAAATATAAAATAATCTACTGCTTGCACTTTTAACTAGGAAAAACATTTTTTTTGGCAAATTAAATTTCATAGAAAACCATATATAATATTTTTCATTTTATGGATTCATAATGCCGACAATATTTTTTATTATATATTTTTACAAAAACCTTGTCTGAGAAGAGATGAAAAATTGAAAATGAAAATCGAATGTACCATGGGAATCGGACTATTTGATTATAAGCAATAAAAATAAGATTCAACGCCTAATCTGCATGCAAGTTTTGTCTGTATGTAAGGAATATAATGTGAAAAGGCACTACACATCACTTCATAGCAAAACATTTGACGTGTATGTTGGAGAATCCAAAACTGCGATTATTGCAGAATATAAAAAAAAATTGTTGCACCAGACCACATTTTTTACAAAACTTAGCACCACAGAAACATTTAGCCTCACCGCATCGTACTCAGTTAAGCCTAGTACTAAGGTTCGCGCTAAACTAAATTTTAGAGAGTCTCCAAAATTGGGCCGTTCTTTAGCAGCTAAAATATGACAGCGGAGACTCAGAGAAAAGATATGTTAAAAACAAGTAGAAGAAGAATTTTGCAATTTTTTTTACGGAGGTCATAATATTTCTAAAAACAGATAGTTAAAATTATTTAGAAATATTAAAAATATAAAAATAATATGCATAATGTATATACAATAAGAAAAAAACATTAACAATGCGTACATCCGTACTTACAGCAAAGACGTACAAAACTAAGTAAACTACAAAAATCCGATAAATAAATTTATCAAATCTCAGAATTCTGACAAGAAATATTTTTAGCGCGCTAAAGAACGGCCTGGGCGGATAAATTCAGCTAATTTTTTTGGAGACTTACTGGTGGTGCCATCTCTAATCAAAACCCAAAGGCAAATTTAGCACGTTGACCTTAGTACCGCTCTCGCTAAAATTCAGGATACATTTT
This sequence comes from Dioctria linearis, assembly GCA_963930735.1. Lineage (NCBI taxonomy): Eukaryota > Metazoa > Arthropoda > Insecta > Diptera > Asilidae > Dioctria > Dioctria linearis. The sequence continues at coordinate 37,112,646 of OZ005740.1, read as the reverse complement.
CGCCAATATCTTTTAGCTTGCTAAATTTTCATACAAAATTTAGCTTTGCGCGGACCTTAGTACTAGGCTTTAGCATTGGAGAGAGCGAAAACCAAGAAACCATATAGCAATGGCGTGATAATCAAGAAATGTGCAATTGAAATGGCTAAACAATTCAATGAGCCGAAGATAGCCGAAAAATTCAACACCGTGGCTTTATCTCATCAAACTGTAGCAAGGAGAGTAGATCATAATAATTATGATGGTGGCTTAATGTCAGAAGGGTGTAACTACAATTTTGCCAATTTTGAGTTAAGAGTGGAATTGACTTAGCTTTGAGGTCCTCTTTGCTTGTATCTGATCGAGGTATCTATAAACAAAATAGATAAAAAAATACTACCTTGTGTAACTACATGAAGAGTCTGTGTTGTAAATATCATAAGGAGGTAAGAGCTGAAACAACCTTCTGACACCTAGTGCAAAGCCTGTTTTGTTAATGTCATAAGGATGTATGAGCTAATACGACCTTCTGTTTCTAAGTAAATCTCCGCACAATGCGGTGGTGGTAACTTATCTCAGGTCAATTTATATGATAACGGTATTTGCGCTACCTGTGTTTTAATATTTAATATTTTTCCTCTTGTGATGAATGCGATTGTCTGATTATTGCATTTTTCTGCGCAAGCAAGACTGGTGTAAAGTTGCTTAATTCTGGTAAATTTGATATAAAATTAATCACGTCACATTTACTGCGAGGACATTTGCTAGTGGAATTAGCAAGGAAGAAACTACAGAATAATGCAGACACAAATGTGAATACCTGTTACATTGTTTATAGCGATTAGTTTGAATATACAGGGTGTTCGAAAATTTGTGCATAATATTTTAGCATTCCAAACAGTCAAGCGAACGAGTTTGGAAAACTTTCTGTTTTTATTTTAAGAATTTTACCGCTAAAATGAATTATTAATTGATATTTTTCATTATTAATTTAGAATCGCCAGGGAATATCCTTTTGATTTACCTGACACATATACCTACCGAGGTGCAATCATTTTAAATTTATATTCGGGAAAGCTTTAAAGCCAAGATACTATGCAACTCCCGTGATAGTGCACTGGAGTTCATTTGTGTGGAGGTTGATACGGGGCTTGATAAATGCGTTCTTTGCTCAGTCTACTGTCCGCCAAAGTTATTTCATCCCGATAGTGTAGGCACATTCGATGTTTCTCTGTCAGCCCTATCTCATGTGTACTCTCACATTATTGTCGCTGGCGATTTTAACGTTAATATCCTCTGTAATGACAATCAATCCGACACATTCCAATTTTTCATCCAATCTTTGCATCTCAGAGTAATTAATTCCTCCCCCACATATTTCAATACTGAGTCGCCATCTCAGTTAGATCTTTTACTCACCACCGACCCCTCATGTATAATACGCCATTCGCAACTATCTCCCCCTGCAATTCTTGATCACGACATTCTATACCTTAAATATAATTTACCTATTCCATCTCAATCAACTCCTTTTCGCCTTATTAAATATCGTAATTTAAAATCTATAAATACCGATTGCTTATTTGAGGAATGCAGTAATATAGACTGGAACGTAATCTTGGAACAGAACGCTAATCCACCGGAACGCGCTCTAGACCAACAAGTACTCGCTTTCAATGATGTTATCTCATTCTTACTAAATAAATATGCCCCCATTCAGACTAAACGTATAAAAATAAAAGGTTGTCCCTGGTTCTCACGTGAGATAAAAAAATTAATTTGCGAACGCGATTTTTTATATCATCAGTATAGAAGACTTAAACCTCCAATCAGCCTGTCTTTATACAAAAAGTCTCGTAATATTGTAAACAAAAAAGTTAGAGATGCTAAGTCTTTATACTATACTTCCAAGTTAGATTGCAGGGTCCCCCCAAAGAAGCTTTGGAGTGCCTTGTGTGTTAATGGTGGTGATGGTTCAGTATGCGACTTTGACGCAGATGAGCTCAATGAGTTCTTTATTGCTACAACCAGTAATGGGTGTTATACCAGCGTTTCTCCATCCTCTCAGAATACTTCTACCGCTCACTCTGGATCCGAGTTCAGTTTTCGTTGCGTTGATGAGATTGAGGTCGCCACAGCTGTCTTATCTATCCAATCCGATGCTATTGGACCCGATGGAATCCCACCGCGATTCGTGAAACTTATCTTACCTTTCATTATTGGTCCCTATTGCAAAGATGTTCAATAGCTGCTTAACGTTCAGCGAATTTCCCTCTCTATGGAAGGAAGCGCTAGTGGTTCCAATCGCTAAAAATTCCACTCCTAGCGATGTCAAGGACTTCAGACCTATAAGCTTATTATGTTTTCTAGCGAAGGCACTAGAAAAATTCATGGCAAATCAAATATCCGAGTACCTGGATCGAATGAATTCCCTGAGTCCTTGGCAGTCAGGTTTTCTTCCTGGGCATAGCTGTGAGACAGCTCTCTTAAAAATCACTACGGACATTAGAATTGCTCTGGATGATGACCGCATTGCGCTCTTAGTCTTACTCGATTTCACGAAAGCTTTCGATAGCATTGATCACAAGAAACTTCTTAACAAGCTGAAGAGCCTTTTTGGATTCGGATCACCGGCACTGAAATTAATTGGAAGCTTTTTGGAGAAACGCTCACAACGAGTTAAAGTGAATGAAGTTGTTTCCTCTAGGCTCTCTTTGTCTGTCGGAGTCCCACAAGGGTCAATTCTGGGACCTTTGCTCTTCAGTCTTTTTATTAATGATTTGCCAACTGTTGACGTGCAAATATATCTTGATCGTCCCATGGGGCTCATAGAGGACTGTGTTAGCAGAATTAACGAAGATCTTCATAATATATTGAAATGGTCAATCGACAATAATTTAAAGCTCAACCTCAAAAAATCTCAAGCGCTAGCGGTAAGCAAAGGAAGCTGCGATCCCACCAATTTTCCCCCCGATAGAATTCGATCGCACCACTATACCATATGTACAGAAAGTTAAAAACTTAGGCATTGTGTTAAATTCACAAATGGACTGTTGCGACCATATTAAAATGAAACTAGGTAAGATATATGGGGTACTTCGCCGACTTTGGTTGTATGCTGACCAGCTCTCCGCAATCCTGCTTATAAGATTGGTCAGGACACTGATACTCCCCCATCTCTCACATGGTTCCAATATTTTCCCAAGACTAGACTCACGGTGTAGGCGTAAGCTCGAAGTTGCCTTCAATGATTCCATTAGGTTCGCATTCGGTCTTCGTAGATATGATCACATTTCTCCCTTTCGACACCGAATCCTGGATTGCTCTTTGGAAACATATTTACAACGCAGAGCATTACTTTTTCTGTACAACTTACTGAACACACGTAAACCGGCATTCCTATACGAATTTATAAATTTTTTGCATAGTGATAGACGTAATGACTTGCTACTGCCTCGCTTCAAATATTTGGTCTTGAAATCTTCTTACTTTGTTTATACTGTTCGCATTTGGAACGCTCTTCCAGTTTCGATCCAGCGAACGAGCTCGGCCACTTCCTTTAAACTGTTACTCTGGCAGCACACATCATTAGGGTAATGACACCCAGAAAAATTATTATTATTACAGTCGGTCTACTGCACATGCTCTAGGATTTTCTTTATTTTTAGTTCTCTTTAGTCTTAATATTTAGTTTTTATGCATTTGTTTTATATTAGAAATATTATTATATTATTATTATGGATCTTATTAACTATATAATTATTATTTTCTTTTTCCTCATAATTCGTATTACCATTTTATATATGCTCAAACTCACGAAATATACTTTTGTTATTCTAGTTAGTGTTGAAAAATGTTAGTTTAAGTAGTACTAATGAAAAGACTTTTGTCTTACTGTACTCTGCTTAAATAAATACTTACTTACTTACTTACTTGCTAATCAGTACCTAAATTTACAAGCCTATTTTACAGCGTTTTGGCGGGAAAATTTTTAAAATAAAAAAATTGGTACCTCAACTGTTTCAATTCGGCAGTAGTGATTAGTAGAACAATTTTTCATATCTCGACATATCGAATCCTCAAATTGTGTGCGCGAATTTCCGAACGGACACGCTGTATAGTGGAAAGAGCGTCATATTGTCTAAATATGTCGAAAATTAGTAAAACCAGTTACATTGTGGTTTAAATTATCTATTACGTTTTTCGCAAGGACGTTATTTTGGACATAATACTTCTTCCGCTAACACACCGCGAACTAACTTTTATTTTCAGTTTTATAATGTTCGTAAAGTCATCAACATCAACAATACTTATACCGATGCATAAAGTTGCATTTAGGGAAATGAAATATCAGAAGAAAACAGGAGCCTTTCCGACAGTTGTGAGAAAAACTGCTCAACTTTTCATGAAGCGTCCAGTTCTATAAGGATCATTAATCGCGATAATGTGCAAATTTCTCTGACATAAAGTAAGGTCTGCCGAGATTTAAAAGCGTTCACGACGATTCTGAAAAGGATCCGGTATTTCGGCCTGAAAGCTAATCAGAAGATACAGATGAGTAAGATAAACAGACTAGACTACTGACGAAGGTAGTTGATTTAGCTTATATAAATACAGTAAAGATAAGCTTTTTACTTATATCTGCTTAGGTACAGTAATTATTGAACAACAAAATGGGCCCAACAGTATTGATGTGAATCAGAACAGCATCACTGCAACATTCTCACTGCAAATCAACAGAAAACGAAGAAAATATTGTAGGTCGTAGTTGTCGATGCATCATCAAACTAACAAGCAAAGTATGCTATGTAAAATCTATTTTTCATCGAAGTAGGTTTGGGTTAATAAAAACGAACTGTCACGGACTCGATAAAAAATAAATGAAGAGAGAGGAACAAAAGGAATCGCGTTTTATTTAATTGAGTTCATTGCACCCAGCCACCAAAATTATCTAAACCCTACAATTTCCAGAGAGCTGGCGACATTCAAGCATTGAAAGCTAAATTGATAGAATCACCCCCATTTAGCGATATATAGCCCCCATAACGAAACTCAGCTCCACTGCGATGCTAGTAGTTTCGGCTTCGGTACCATCCTTATGCAGAAGCAGACAGATGAAAAGTTTCATGCGGTCTTTTATTTCTCCAAAAGAACATCTGCTGCAGAGTCCCGGTACCATAGCTACGAACTAGAGACGTTAGCTATTATCTATGCGTTAAGAAGGTTTCGCGTCTATTTGTTGGGACTTGAATTTAAATTAATTACTGATTTCCAGTCACTTACTTTGACCCTTAGTAAAAAGCTCTTAAACCCTAGGATATCTCGTTGGGCTTTAGAGCTACAAGAATATAATTACGTCATTGAACACAGGTCAAGTGCGCGTATGACCCACGTTGATTGTCTGAGTAGGAATACTAACATTTTACTGATAGACGACGATTCATTCGAATACGCACTGGCCGAAGCTCAACATAAAGATAGCATTATAAATAATATTTCAGGTAAACTAGAAAACAAAGATGACCCGAGTTTCACTTTAATAAATGGGCTGGTGTACAGGAAATACAAAGAGGAAGTATTGTTTTATGTCCCCAGTAAAATGGAAGAAGAACTTATCCGTATTCATCATGAAGCACTTTGTCATTTAAGCGTAGATAAGTGCTGCGAAATTTTGCGAAAATCGTATTGGTTTCCCAATATGAAGGGAAAAATTAAGAACTATGTAGTAAGTTGCCTTAAATGTATATGTTTTTCCCCTGCATCCGGAAAGATGGAAGGAACTCTTCATAGTATTCCTAAAGGAAGCTTACCTTTTGAGGTGATACATATTGACCACTATGGTCCACTTCCGCCCACGAAGACAAGGAAAAAGTATTTATTTATAGTTATAGATGCGTTTACGAAATTTGTGAAGTTGTACGACGTGTCCTCTACTGCCACTAAGGAGGTTGTAGGTTGCTTAGTTAGCTACTTTAATACCTATAGCAGACCAGGTAAGATTATTTCCGACCGTAGTAGCTGTTTCGTTTCAAAGGACTTCCAGGACTTTACGTCTCAAAATAATATCCAGCATATTAAGGTGGCTACGCAGAGCCCGCAATCGAATGGTCAAGTGGAAAGAGTGAATCGGGTTATCACACCTATGCTTGCGAAATCTGGTAACGCCGGTACTTGCGGAGACTGGCATAAATATTTGGCAAAAATTGAATTTGCATTGAACAACACAGTTTGCCGAAGTACTGGGTTCAGCCCTAGTATGCTTTTGTTTGGCGTAAACGAGAAGGGAGAGGTGTGCGACATAGTGTTAGAATTCCTTCAAGAGTTGAATGATTCGGTAGGCTCGCGTAACCTTGGCACTGTTAGAGCAAAGGCCGAGGAAAATATGAGTAAAAGTGCGTCTTACAATAAACAGTATTACGATAAGTTGCACAAACGTCCGCAAGTTTATAAGCTTGGTGAGTACGTAATGATACGAAATGTGGTGACTGTTCCAGGTGTAAATCAGAAGCTACTGGCGAAATATAAGGGTCCGTACGAGATTATCAAAATCTTACCAAATGATCGGTATGTTATTAAAGATGTGCCAGGCTTGCAAATTTCGAGATTACCCTATGAAGGTATTTGTACACCTTCTAATATGAGGCCTTATGCGATAAAATGTAATTAAAGTTATCACAATAATAATTGTTAATGTGGGGGGTGGTGTGACTGCTGGGATTTGCCCGAAGACTCTAGTCGTATGTTTTTTTTTGCAAAAGTTGAGATGCACTTATGGACAAGGCAATTAAATCTTAACTTCATAATTATGTTATTGGTATATTGTCCTATGAATTTTATGGTTATGTAGGTAGCAATGCTCTATTTTTATGATAATCTAAACGTTAAGTAGATGAAGCTTTTATGTTATGGTTATGAAGAGCATGGTGTGTACAGGGTTATCCATCCTATCATGGGCTTAAGGTAGGACTTATGTAAATTTATGTACTTATTCTGGGTGAGGCTTACTTAGCTTTTATAGACACATTTTTTGGACGGAACTCTATGTGTATTATGTATCGATATAGCCCTGTAGTCCTTGTAACGTACTATATTATTATGTAATTTTAGGACATACGTCTTCGTAAGAAATTCAGGAGAAGTATTAATGGTTGTGGACAGTTTTATATAAGGATGATACGATATGTTCCAGTCTATCGATCATAGTGTTAATGTTAATTGATATATTATACTTTTGTTAAGCACTAGTTTCTAACTCGTTCACTTCGTTGAAAAACATGTTTTGTATGATTGTTGTAAGGTTTGATGAAACATCTAGTAGTTTTAGTAATCGAGGCGATTATGCTTCAGGATGGCCGAGTTGTAGGTCGTAGTTGTCGATGCATCATCAAACTAACAAGCAAAGTATGCTATGTAAACTCTATTTTTCATCGAAGTAGGTTTGGGTTAATAAAAACGAACTGTCACGGACTCAATAAAAAATAAATGAAGAGAGAAGAACAAAAGGAATCGCGTTTTATTTAATAGAGTTCTTTGGAACCAGCCACCAAAATTATCTAAACCCTACAATTTGGAGATGAAAAAGATTAGAAGCGAAATAACCAGAAGAAATTGAAGCTTAGTGGTCAGGTTCACATTAATACCGTGAATAAAGAAGTTAACAGTAAACGTGAAGTCAAAATGAAGAGCTGTTCCAACTGTCCAAAACAATGTTCCGATAAATTTAATATCGATGTGCTGAAAGATATTAATGAGAAGTTCTGGACACTGGAGAGTCCTGAAATGCAGAGGAACTACGTAATTTCCCTTGTTATAGAAAAAAACAAATTATCAGTGATAATTATCGTGACTCGCATAACATCGTCAAGATTGATCAAAGGGGTCGATATTCCCCTGGCAATAAGCGCCGCTCATAAAAAGCCATATTCAGTCCTTCCCAAAAGTTCCGTCACACTTTTCAAGAAAAGACATACAAAAAGAGTATCTGGAAAGTAATTAAATATTAAGTAAAATGTATGAATTATATTTGGAAAAGTGTATAAAAAACGGTGGCTATATCGTCAGATATTTAACACAGAATTCAACCTTGGTTTTCATGTTCCTAAAAATGACTTATGCGATACTTGAGATTTCTTTTTGAACGGTTAGGTGAAGAGGAAAACGAATAAAAGGGTTGAGTTTAATGCTCATATTGAACGAAAAAATACTGCGCGACTACTAACAAAGCACTTTGAAAGAAGGAGTTTATAACGGAAATTGTCGCTTGGTAGAATTTGATTTGCAAGCAGTTCTATACCCTCCAAAGTGCAATGCGAAAGCTCTCTTCTACTAGAACCAGCTATCCATTTACAATTTAACTGTACTCCATGTAAAAGCAAAGATAGCATATTGGTACATGTGGCACGATGGTATTGCCAAAAGAGGCTCTATAGAAGTTGCTTCCTTTCTGTTAAACTTTCTATCTAAATCTGCAAACAATAAGCCTGTGTCTATTTATTTTCAGACACATGTAGTGGACAAAATCGGAACGTTAACATGGCAGCGATATTTCTATACTCTGTCAACAAACTGAATATCCCTGAAATTAATCATTTGTTTTTTGAAAATGGACATTCCTAGATGGAATGCGATAGCGTTCATGCTAACATTGAAAAGACAACCAAAAATGTAGAAATATTCGATCTAACAGCATCGTACATTGCAGTTCGAATGGCTGGCAGCTCAACAAATAAAACTGTACATGAAGTTATTGAAATGACGTAGCAGACTTCTTAGATTTTAGCAATATGCAGAAGACTTTCCTCAAAAATCGGACAAAGGATACTGATGGAGATAAAGTAAACTGGCTTAAAATAAAATGGCTTCAGTTTATAAAAGGAGATTCACAACACGTTTATTTTAAGTATAGTCAAAATGATGACAAATTCCGTAGCATTCAAGTTACACGCCAGAAACGAAATAGTATTATAGAAAATCATAATTTAACGACTTAATTCATTTATGTTCAACTAAAATAATAAAGAAAAGTTATCATAATTTTTATAATATCATTAAAACGTGTAGAAGGCGTGGCAAATATTGATAGTGAAAATGAAAACGAAGAAATGTAAATTCCATTATAAATAATTTAAGTTTTTTTAAATGTTGTGAACTATATTAGCATTCTAATCCGCTTAAATTCTATTGTGTAACGTTGTTTTAAATAAAAATAAAAAACAAATATGAAGGTATTGCATTTTAAGATTACTTAAGGAAAGAGATATCCGTAGTTAAAGCTTTGTTGCTAATTATCTCAAAACTGCATTTTTGTAGATATACCCTTCTGACATTAAGCCTCCATTATTATGGACCAATATGTTTCCAAAAAAGTATTACATTTATAATGGAAAAATGTAAATACTTTTCCTTGTGTTTGGATGAGAGCACTGATTCGACTGATATTAGTCAACTTTTAATATTTGTTCGAACTATTCCAGAAGATTTCACAGTAAACGAAGAGTCCCTTAGCCTAGAATCTCTGGGTGGGACTACAAAAGGTAGCGGCAGTTTTGAAGCTGTTCATAATTCCGGATTTTGTAGACTATTAAAGCAAAACCATATTAACTGCCCAACACTTCAGTGCATAATACACCAAGAAGTACTCTGTAGCAAAAATGTAGGTCAAGCCAATGCTAAGAAGGTAGCTGTAAAAATAATCAACATTATCAAAGGTGGTAATAGATCTCTGACATATCGTAAATTTCGTGATTTCTTGGATTACATGGATGCTGCATATGGTGACTTAACTCTCCATTCAGATATCCGTTAGTTGAGTGATGGAAAAAGCTTAAAACGTTTTTTTGCTCTTCGGAAAGAAATACCACTATTTCTTAAAAATTAAATGAAGTCTGATACAGAACAACTTGAGGATCAATTCAATTCAATTCAATTCAATTCAATTCAATTCAATTAATTTATTAGTGGCATCTATACAATTAAGTTTCTAATTAAACTTATATCTATGCGCAGGAGATAATTAAAATACAAATAACTCTACAACTAAACTTATGAAATACATATGCTACAATAATAAGAAACAAAATTATAATAGAAAAATGGAAAAATAAAAATAAAATAAAATAAAAATCAATTCAGAATGAAAAAAAAAAAAATAAACTTAAAACAAAAGCGGAAAGGAAACAAATATCTATCTATCTTGCAGGAAGCCCAACAAACCCACACAAAAACTATGACCACTGCTATTACTCTTGAGTTCAAGGAAAGTCCAGATATGTACGAAGTGTGGCATCAAAGATTGAATTCACATAAGCAGAAACGTGGTCATATCGCCGAAGCCCAAAACAATAACGAACCGCAGAGTTGAAAGCTACATTAAGTTTTCTCTGGGAAATTGAGTCAACTGCACAAAACAGCTCACAACCGTATGTAAGTAGTGGTACTACAAGCGCTTTAGTTAAAAACACTCGAGTCTGAACGGGCGTATACGATGCAGATAAAGATAGTTTGCGAAGAGTTGCATAAATCCTTGACACAACAGATTTAACATGATCCGACCAAGTTAAAGTTCGATTCAATCTTTCACCAAGATCTTTTACCACGTTGTTATAGGGAATCACCTCGTTGTTCATACTGAGTACAGGGCAGCTGGGTATGTCAATTACGGTTTTATGTATAATTATGGCACTGGACTTAGAAGTATTCAGAACCAGCTTGTTTTCAACAGCCCAGATATAGACATTTTAAAAATTAGAGTTCATACACTCGACAGCATCACCAATTTGATTCTTATGCCTAGAAATGTATAACTGAACATCATCAGCATACAAGTGGTATCTACAATGCAGAGTAACACCAGTAAGATCGTTGATGAAGATGGTAAACAGCAAAGGTCCTAGAATAGATCCTTGGGGCACACCACTAAATACTGGCAGAAAATCAGACACTCTGCCGTCACAACAAACCTGTTGCTGCCGGCCTGTGATGTAACTGTTAATAAGCTTACATGCTGGAATAGAAAAATCAAGATGTGTAATAAGTTTATTAATTAAGACCGCATAATCAACTCTATCAAATGCTTTGGAGAAATCTAATAGGCTTAGAATAGTTAAATTAATTGCCGCCATTGCTTCGCGAATGTCATCGCTTATTTTAATTAAGACTGTGATGCAGCTATGTTTTGACCTAAAGCCAGATTGATAGCGTGATAATAGACCACTATTTTCAATATAATGACACAGCTGATTGTGCACTACTTTTTCGAGCACTTTTGAAAAGAAAGGAAGTATTGAAATAGGACGATATTGCTGGGTTGATGGGAAATGTGGAAGATGAAATAATATTATTAAAGATATAAGTTAAGTGTGCAATTAGGAAAGAAATTATTATTTTTTTTGTAAACTTCGGGTGAATACCGTCAATTCCCATGGAATTGGATCTAATGGCCATTATTGCTGTATACACTTCAATCTCCGTTATATTTATAAATGACTACCCGTTATTTGGGTCATCCTGATGAAAAGTTGTTAAGACTTCTACCATTTCTGCCGCCATAGATTCATTGGAGGTGGAGTGAGTAAACTGATGATTTAATTCATTCAAATTCTTAGTAACAATAGAGGATTTTGATTTACCCACCCCGATGTCTCTTAAATTCATCCACAGCTTTTTATTAGGGAGCTTCACATTGAACTTCGATCTGTAAAAAAATGTTTTTGATCGACGGATTTTGCTCGTTACTGAATTAAGTAGAGTACGAAAAATGTTCCAACATTCAGGAGTTCTAAATCGTTTCCACCTTCTATAGGCCAAATTACGTTGATAGATTAGATTTTTAATTCTCGGTGTAAACCACGGACAGGTTGGAACAATGGTAAGCCTTCTTTTAAGCGGTACAAAAAAAAGGTTAAAAAGATAGTTTACTAAAGATCCAATATAATCAACTTGATCATTCAAATGTTCGAAATGTTACGAATTTATTGAAAGAGGACTTTATTTCACGATATGTCAATTCCTGTAATTGACATATAGTGATCTGTGTTTATAAGTCACAATTTTTCATCAATTCCGATAATCGACATGGACATTTGAGGTGTTCTGAAAATTTCAAAATGGTGGTGGGTAGTGTAGCGATGGAAAGAGTATCATTGGTTGTCATTCACTTTTTAATTATTCGATTTCAAATTTACACGTTTACAAATTAATATATATTTTTTTTAATTCAACTAAAAACCAGAACTTGTTATATCTAATTACTTTCCTTACTCAAACTATCGTTCCAAATTTTAACTTATTAAATAAACCTGCTTTATAGTTTCTAATGCATTCTAGACCTAAATTTCCGTTTTTTCATTCGTTCTAGATTAAATTACAACTATATTGTTCATGACTTAATTAATTATTCCAATTAAATGATTTTATGTTACACTTTTATTGTCTGAGCATGTTTTGTGAAAAATGACCCTATAGGCATAATTTTGACTTTATGTCACAAACAATAAATTACAAATTCACTATTATTAAAAACACTAAATTCCTGAAAAATAAAATTAATAAAATTAATAGTTACTGTTCAATTTGATTAGGTTATTCTGTGACATGTAATTATAACCTGTATGGCATGCAATCACGATCGTCCCATAACCTCAAATCGAGTAACCCAAAACATACTATACCTTGCTGAAATTGTTTCACAAAAATCGTTAATTTACTTCCAAATTGGCGAATTCTTCGAAGACACTTGAACTACAAAAGAAATGAATTATTAAAAACTCGAAGCACTATACTATTTTTTAACACAATGTTGCAAGTCCAAACTGACCACTTTTTATCTATTTGTTGAACTACTGAACAAAAACCTTGCATATGAAATAACTTATGACCACTTTGGCATATGTTTATTTTATGACAACTCGAAAAGCGAAGAGATCGACTGAAGGAATGACCTGTCTTTTATAGCCAATTTATGTTTCAATTTCATTATCCATAATGAATAATTTTCTTTCTGACTGATGTTGGTTTTTTAATTGTTGTCATTAGATGCCAAAATGCATTTTGCATTTTTTGGCATGTTTCCCATAAAGATTTATTATTAAATTTAATAATTTTAATTGATTTTTTACAAATTTCTCTCTACATTATCGACCCGCCATTTGTTAGTTCATTTCAATAAATTCCTCGCATGATTTCCGCTATTCCGTCTTGCTCGCACATAACGTCTCTTTCGCACTCGTTAGTGTAAATTGTTATTATAAAAATCGCGACTTACGTGAAAATGGCGAAAAATATCGCGGAACGACCGCGATCATTAAATTCGCGCGATGATTTTGCCCGGATTCGATTTGTCAACTGTCACGGGAAAATGAAGTTTCACGATGTTTTTACAATCGAACTGTCAACCGCGCGCAATGTGATTTTTTAGTGTTTTTTTGTTAATTAATCGTGTTTTGTGTAATGGTTTGTGGATATTTTATCTCTGAGGACCATATTACACAGGTATTGTATAACATTTGTTGAATTTCTTTAAATTTATTGTCTTTTCTAATGTTGGTGGACACCTGTGTAGGTGCGCTTGTTTGGTGCTTTTCTCACCTGCGATGTCCACCAATCTTTAGCAGTCTTTGGTATTTTGCTTAATTACCTTGTTTTTACGTTTATTTGTGATATGTGCATGCTATGGTGAGAAAAAAGCTCAACAATTCCTGCTTTCTGTTGTTTATTTTGGTATTTTGCATGTGTAATAAAAATTGATTTCTTGCGGTTATTCTGTTTTTTAGTCTATTTATTATTAATTCAGTTATTAATTCATGTTTAAATACATTTAAAAATCCATTTCTAATAACTTCCCTTTTCTTTCAGTTCATCGAGCGACCCATGCACCTGTGGTATACTCCAGGTGCAGGTATTATGCTTATGTTATTTTACTTAGAGTGATTTAAATTCTTTTCCCTTTCTTTTAGGTTTGTCGAACAGACTGATTGATACCAAGGAATATAATTAATTCCAGTCCAATGCAGATGCCTCTGCATATAGGCTGTCGTGATCAAAACTAGAAAAATCGCGGTAATAGAGAGATTCTTCTACAGCATCCGCTTGCCCCACACCATATATATGAAAAATATTAAATCATGCCTGGAAAAGTTGGGAACTGAAAGTTGGTTAAAAAATTCTACCTTTTCAACATTATTAACAATGAAAAGGTCTAGCAATGACGACGAGGTAGAAGTAAAATGCATTGGACATGTATTATTCACAAAATTTAAGCCAAACGATTCGATCATATCCCTGAAGTATCTTGCTGTTGCATTGGAGGTGAGTAAGTCTATGTTGAAATCACCATAAATAATAAAATGAGCATACTGATGACTAATGTCAGCAACTAGTATTTTCTGTGTACTGATATCCGATATATGAGGTGGTTTATAGACTGTACCGAATAAGCATCTTTGATGGTCAACAAGAATTTCAACATATATGTATTCGACCTCTGCCAAAGGATCAGAATAAGCAACAAGGATCAAATGCAGGATCCCATATTTTTATCAGACCTTGCACTGACATGACTAGTCACTTGAACGAGCTCAACTTAAACTTCAGGGTAAAGGTCAAAATATTGCAAGCTTATATGGTCATTTCAAAGGTTTTAAATGAAAGTTGCAGCTATTCAAATCGACTTTACGTTTTTCCCTAGTTGCAAGCAACATTTTGTGGAAATGATAAATTTTGAGGGAACATCATTTTCATCTCATGTAGAATATATATTGAAGATATAATCAAGGAATTTGAAGAACGATATTTCGATTTTGGAAATTTTGAACAAGATATTTTACTTTTTAGTCAACCTTTAACTATTAAAATATTACAAACATAAAATCCGAATTGCAATTAGAGTTGTGTGATTTGCAAACAGATCCCTTGTTTAGTAACAAATGTGAAACACAGATAAGATTTTTTTGTAATTATTACCAGAAGGGAAGCATCCTAAATTGCAAGACTTTGGTTTTAGAATGGGGTCAATGCTCGGCAGTACTTATCTTTATGAAAGTACCTTTTCAACAATGAAATTTATAAAATCTAAATATAGAAGTTCCATGACGGACAAATCATTATCAAATTTACTCCGTCTGGATACTACAAACATTGATATCATAGCTAAATTAGTAAAGGAATCAGAGTTACAGCGAAATTCTCATTGAAATACACAATTTTGTTAATATTGTCTAGTATTTCAATAAAACATAGTTAAACAGTAAAAAATGTTTTTTTGTTTATTTTGGGTGCGGCCCGCGGATAATTTTTATATTCATATTTCGGCCCTCGGGTTCCTAGAGGTTGGACAGCCCTGCGTTATTGCAATAGTTATATACTAAATAAATATCATCATATCATACATAAGTTCAACATATACATTAAATATTTCGCTTTTAAGGTCCATAGACACCAATTCACCGCATATGCTTTAAATTTACTTCACTTAACTTAACTTAACTCTGTTAAGACGAAAATCTTTAAAACGTTAATAATAAATTAATCTAGATTATGGATATAAAAAAAAACAAAACCTGATATATAATCTCAATTGGAATAATTTCTTTACATACAACACACAATTCTACTTAACATGAGTAAACGATACCGAATACGTCCATAAAAACCCATGTCGGAGCCCTTTTTATACTAACCAAGAAACCTAATTCCTCTTATCGGAAGCTATGCTCATCAAATTTGACAACTTGCTGACCAAGAAGATAATATGGAAGTCGGATCAAACGCAGACTAATTGCTTCCCATATCGGTTTCATGTAACCGACTTATCCTAAGAACAATGACTCTGCTAATAGACAGCTGAGCCGATAAGTACCCATATTGAACTCGCCTATGTCACAATTTAGATACTTATCGGTCAAAAGCTTTCCTGTCTTCTATGCCTTTTGTTTCCAATAAATGCCATAAATTATTTTGTGTATATCCAGACATACATATATACCTATGTAAGTACTAGTTATATACATACATATAACTGTACTCATGGATTTTGCTTATTCTGGAGAAGAAATAAATTTCAGACGAAAAACAGGAAGTTGTTAGTTAAGAAAATTGCTAAGCTTAGCACTTATATTGAGATAAAATCCCTCCGAATAATTCTGCCCTCTTATAAACTGTTGGAGTAGCGGATTAATACACCCCGACACGATAATTAAGGAACATTTCTACCGCCATAGTCTTTGCACTATCGAAATGAAAAAGTAACTGAAAGTATGGTGGTGGGGGTCGGGTAAGTATATACCCAGCAAATTTAATAACCGTTCCCATATACCCTCCCCCGAATACAGGAGTAGAAGCTTCTTATTTCTTAAGTATTAAATTTCCCCACCATCTTGTACGAGTAAATTCCGAAATATTGTTATACTCGTAGGAGGATAATAAGAAAACCAAGACCTAAGGTGCTTTCGAACAAAATTTGAGTTGGGCTTATGTTGATATGTTACGAAAATATGGTAATTGGGATGAAAATTAGATAACGACATTGTTATGCGGCATTGAAACATCGTCCTTATTGATGTAGGATAAGTCATACAAATTCTGGTATTGTTACTTACTTAGCATGTGAAACATCCGCCTAAAGCTTTTGTTGCATTGTTTTAGTATAACGTAATATGATTCCTATTATATTTGGGAAACCTGTATAGTAAACATGAACATGCATATGTACCTTATGTACATATATCAATGTATTGAGTTTACATGATTTGGGTGAAAAAAAAATTGGTTTAACTTGTCCACACATGTATTTATGTACATTTGGCGCACAGTATTTTGTTGGGGCGTATCAAAGATAAAGGGCCCCCGGTAGACAGGTCATTCCAGACACCAGGTTCAAATTGTGCATTTAAATTTAGATGTTTTAAAAATTATTCAAATTTTAAGCTCATCAAATAATTTCCCTACAAAATTTTCTATTGTGAATTTCGAGATAATAATATTCTAATAAAAGGAAAATCAAATTTTAGTATGGCTTCTAAAGTCGTATAATTGTGCAGCTAATCAGTTCGTGTACGTGAGTGAAGTATTTCGATAACCCTTTCGATACGGCTTTCGAATACAAATGCTATGACCAAATTGTTGATTTGCATACAGGTGTTTAAATAATTCGATATGTAACTGTGAATTGGGGTTTCATAACTAAGATTGGGTGGGGGGGGGGGGGTTATAGTACAACATTGTACCATCTACGGATGGTATACGTATTTGAGTGGTACGTATGTATACCAGTAGTACTACTAAAAAAAAGATATTTTAAGGAACATCATTTTTTTCGTTTATTCGTATAAAAGTTATTGCAAAAATTAAAAAAGTTAACAAAAAACCTAAATTCAATGATATATGATATAGAATTGATATAATATAAAATCAGGTTGAACGAAATGGTGCAAAACAATGTTTGCACAAAGAAAAATCGCATATTTTACAGATGGTCCTTGTACGAGTTTGCTTCTTTTGGCGGGAACAATTGGCACATCTTCGTCTGGAAGATGCTTCTATCGGTAAATGATTATTCGCAATAGCAGGTTTATGAGATTGGGGACTGTGTATTGAAAATCGTCGAGCTTTTCAAGCCTTCGTCAATCAGCGTTTCTGCTAAAATAACCAACAACGTTTTTAATGGCAATTTCTTGCGATTTAGCTCGGAATGCATTACCCAGACGTTTACAGACACCATCATCAATAAACGACAAAAAACTTGTTTCCACCACTTAGCAGACTTACGGTCATGTTCATAGAGACCAGACATTTGATCAGCCAAATCAACCCCACCCATTATTATACGGTAAAACTTTGTAATTTCGGGGCACGGTATGACAATTTTTCAAGCCATTCTAGGGTTTCCAATTATCCGAGACTAATGATTAGCCGGATATCGAATACTGAAAATTCAAAATATCCAGATAATCCGGATATCCGGATAACAAAGAAGAAAATAAACAAATAGATTGAATCAAATATTTCATGTACATTAATAATTAATGAACAGGAAAAGAAAATTATATGATTTAAATTTATTTCGTTTTTAAAAATGAATATTTTAAAAAGATTATTGCATGAAAAATACAAAATTCAGACGAGCTCTAATTTTTGTCTTAGTACAATTGAAAATTGGATTGAATAATATATTAAATCATCTATCCTTGTTTGATGTGTTCTGCTCTTCAACATAGGTAATTGAAGAAATTGCCATTTCCAGTTATCGCTGCAGAGAATTTTTAAAATAAAGATGTAGTGTTTCTTTGAATTTTAAACTCACTTTCATTGGCGCTTTCTTCAGCTACTTCCTCAATGTCGTAATAGTAGGTCCTGTCATAATAATTATTCTTCGAAAAATTTCTACTGCCAATGTAATGGGAGCGCCTTTTGAATTATAATCAAAATATTTACGGAATGTGGTATATTTCCTGCTTCTAAGAAGATCATTAAATTGATAAACATTTTCTCTCGACATTCATCCATTCGTTTTTTATTCTATTTCGATAAACTTTTACTTAAGTTCGTTCTAAACTCGTCTAGCCTTTCACATGGAAATTTATATACACATTCAGAGGTCAAAAGGGTTGCTGAATTTTTATTTAATTCCTTTGCTGCAGTCTCCAGTGGTTATAGGACATCTAATAATTCTTTTAAACTTGATATACATACCATATTATCCTCTTAAATACCTAGTTACAAATTAAATGTCGCATCGTTGACTGCTGGTTTACCGGTTGGTTACGTCTACAAGTCGGTCCATTGTCGATTTTATATATATATATATAAATATGTATATAATCACGCCATATGGATAACAGAAAACTCGTACACTGGAATCTGGCGATATCTATTTACTCCATAATCAAGGTATATAATAACTTTTTGGGCAATTAGTCCAAAATTTTATTTATAAATATATTTAATTTTTAATCACACTGTTATCATTTAATTTTCAAAATAAAAATTCAAAAAAATTTCAGTGCTTAGTTAGTTTTGTTATACCCTAGGCACTATATGTAACATGAACTGCCTGATTATCTATTTCATATGGGTCAACTTTTGTTGGCAGGGGCGTGAAACTATCTTAATTTCAAGTTTTACTTTCGCTTTGCTATTCATATTTTAAAGTTCAACAAATTACAGATGCATTCCAAATTATTTCTATTTTTCCAATCTTATCCCCTACAACGTCAAATATTTTTTAAACTTGATTTTTAAAGAAATAAAATTAAGCAATTTTTATCTGTCTGTCCCTAAAAGTAGGTATGGGGGACAGAGAAAGGATTACAAATATTGTATTGCCATCTATTTCTATCCTATATATTCATTTGGAGAACCACTGAACTGAAACTGGTCTATGGTGTATTTTGTATAGAACTTATTATTTGTAGTTCAGCGGAATAAAGTAGTTAAACCAAAAGGAGACAACTATAGAAAAGTGATCCCATAATAATGTCAAATAATGTAAGCAATTTCAGTATAGTATCAGCATCATATGTCATCATATGTCAGTGGCCCTAGAAAATAATTATGGTAGTGCAAAATGGATTGGACTCCCACGCATAATATTAAAAGTTATTTTGCTTTTTGCATGTCTGTTTGTCTGTCTGTCGCAAGATAACTTGAGAACTGAAATGTTCAAATCGGGTAACTGCTTCAAGGAGATGCAATACACTATATATTTGGTCATTGCCTTAGAAGGCATCAGGATAGAGAGCTGAAATTTTGCACACGACTTTTTCATAAAAATCGTAGAAATAATTTCATAAATGAGCTGTTTTGGGCAGCCCTTTCTTTTTGTTGCCATATAAAAATTTTCGTTTTTTACGTATTCAGTTCTAGATATTTTTTATGTACTCAAAAGTTCACCAGAATATGAAATGCTTTGAAATTAGTTACAAGAATTTTTACTGTGCGACGAATCGTTCTAGATATATGCAAAACCAATTTGAGAATCAAACTTGTACAGACGGGTGACCATACGAAATTACATAGAACCAGTTTAGGCAGGTCAGTTTCAATATGCTGCCTCTTCGGCATGAAATCTGTAACCATCATCTTACTGACAAGTTTTCGTGAGGTAGAAGCAGCATACTGATCCGTCTAAACAGGGTCATACGGGCATTCATATAGGGTATCACAAGAATTGGTCTTAGACCAACTCTAGCTTTCTTACTTATTTTATTTAAAATTTGGATAAAAAAATATCCACAAAACAACTTGTTTGTTTATTCAAAAAAACTTTAATAAGTACCTAAAAAATAATAATAAATAAAACTGCCACTTGTGAATGTAATTGTTCATTATATGTATTATTTTGAAAATTGTTGAACAACTAGAAAGAAAACAGTATTTTCCTGAAAAAAAACCAAAAAATATCCGGATTATCGGATAATTAAGGAAAAATATCCGGATTACCGAATAGTCAAAATTGGTCGGATAATCCGGATAATTTTGTATCCGGATATTCGGATTGGAAACCATTCGTACACGAATTTGTCTGTCTATATATTTATATATTTCTTTTTTACTATTTCGACACTCTCGGAGACCCACTTTTCGTCATCACAGCGAGCTAAAATATGGTACACAGATTCATGGCGCATGACAATTGAATGTATCAAAATTAGAACCGGAAATTTCCATGGAAAACCCCGCAAATCGCGAAAAATCATTTGAAAATTTGGTTCAAATTTGATTAGTGATAAATCCGTTTCAGGAAAAATGCAGAGTTTTCCGATTTTCGCGAAAATTTTCCGGTAAAATTTTTTCTAAATTATGCAGGATCAAGTTCCATATCAACTGGCATCATTACTTTCTCTCCGACATTGGTGAAAACTTGCAGAAAATGGAGGAAAATTCATGTAAAACGCTTATCCGGAGTTTTTCAGACCAAGGAAGCGTTTGAGCGTTTTGCAACCTAAGACAAAGTAGTAGAGCGAAATGAGTTGCATAAAGTTGCTTTTGTGGAAAACTCCGTGGAAAACCCGAAAAGCGGGTAAATTATCGGACAAATTTTCATCGGTAAGATTAGTGATAAATATGTTTCAGGAATAATGCAGAATTTTCCAATTTCTCTGGAAAATTTTCCGAATTTTCCGGAAAAATTTCCGATAAAAAAGTTTTATAAGCTATGCGGAATCATTTTTTCCGTCCTACCTGGCATCAATACTTTCTCTTCAACAATCATGAAAACTTGCATGAAAAATCGAGGAAAATTCATGTAAATTTTTAAAAAAAATTCATAGTAATAGGAAAAGTCTGTGGAAAACATGGAAAATCGGGAAGATTCATGTTATATGGGATCAAGTTGGAATACAGCTAAAAAACGCTGTTTAAAACATAATTTGAACTTCAGAAAACGTTTGCAGTATTTCAACGATTTGATACTCGAAAAATTTTTGTTTTCGGCTCGGCACCAAACATGACTTAAAAATTGTTATAAAATATCTCCATGCATCACGTAATAACAATTTAGTTAACGTGAAAAAGGCAGAAAATAAAATTAGTAAAAAACGAGTTTTCAAACAAAACTGAGGCAAAGCCGCATGAAAAAGTAGAAAATAAACTTTTCTTCACACACAGAGGTGGACTCAGATTTTATTCGCTGACAATCACCGATATATTTCAGTATGATCAATCAGAGGTAATAAGTGATTTGATTCATGAAGAGAAAGAATTTTCAAGAGAAATGTCCCAATCAAACAATCTGAGTCCACCTCTGTGTGTGAAGAAAAGTTTATTTTCTACTTTTCCATGCGGCTTGGCCTCAGTTTTGTTTGAAAACTCGTTTTTTACTTATTTTATTTCCCATGTTTTCATTGTTTTACAAACAGTTGTCATATTTGGATTATGGCAGTTACTCAAAGCTAAAATTTCCTTCGTATTCTGCTAACTTACACAAAGTAGTCCAGAAGTTGAACTCATAAATACTGCCTCTCGACGCTTGAGTTTCGCTTCAATTTTAGGTACATTTTGCCTGTTTGATATGTATGTTCCAATAGCTGCATAATTCAGTGATCGGAGTAAGTGCACAGATGTAAAAAATCTGTTGAAACACAAAGTTACATCTTCCTCGGAAATTGTACTTGCCAATTTGTTAACTACTCGTTCACCTAGAATACCTTCATTTATCTCAAGTTCCTTGCCACAATATATATTAAAATCGTACGTGTAACCGTTAGTTGTGTCACAACGAAGTCACATTTTTATTCCTCGTTTGACAGATTTGAGTGGCATATGTTGCTTCAAAGTTGAGCGACCCTTGAATTTCGTCATTGATTCATCAATGCTTGTCGACATTTCCGAAACGTACTTTTGAACCACTGCACTAAATCATCCACATAATACGTTTTACTGCAATTAACAGGTTTTTGACGGGGTGCAAAATATAGTTTGGAAGAAAGCAATTGATCTCCATCTCGGGAAATATCCTTCTTTATTGACAGATTACCTAGAACGTGGCGTCAACTTATGGAAAATATTTGCAGGAGAAAAATTCCGATTTATATTTTTTGCGATAGTCCATGTACGCGTAATGCCAGGCTGTTTTCTTGGAAGAAATGTTTTTGATGGTTTTGACCAATGTATAATTCCTTCGGTTTCAATTGATGGACATGGTTGTAGCTCCATCAAACTATCTTCAGATGGCGTAGAATTACATTCAGATTCATCAGTTTCATTATTGGAGTCGCCAATATTTTCTCTGTTGTTTGCTTGAAAATCTGGCTGGTAATTGTCGTCACTGTAGGAAGCAAAGTCATCAAATCCGTCACTAGTTTCGGACTCCTGCAACAAGCTGTCTATACCCTTTTCGTTCAAATTCTTAGCCATTTTTCTCTGTAATAAAATTTTATAACTACATTGATACAGTACTGTTGGTACATATGTGTACCACTATTGAGTACTGACGGTACAAATCTGTACCATGAACTAAGATAACTGATAAAAGTCACTGAAAATAAGAACAACTACCTTACCTTACAAAATAATAATAATATGCATAAATTCTTACTATTATAATCTTTGATTTATTTCTTTATACGCATTAAAGTAACTTTATATTAAATAATCACTTTTTCGTCCGATAGTCTGCACACACAAATCGAAACTGTTGTAAAAATTGACTGCACGCGTCGAACGGGAATACATACATATTTACCGTTAGAATAATCAAGAGTACGAAATGGTGTAATTCAGAACCAATTTGAGTGCGAATTCAACTTTCCAGAACGTAATAAACTTAAATGGTGCATATTTGTATCAGTCCGGTTCGAAAGGGTTAAGGGAAGTTTACCATCGAGAGGCAAGAAAAATGCATAAATGTTGGAAATATTTTTTGTTGTTTTTTTTTTACATAAAATAAATACTTTTGGAAATTGGTTTTTCCTTATTTTATTCTTTTATCAATGGAGAGTGAATATCAATTTTATTTATAATATAAACAAACAAACAAAATATTTAAAAATTGCTGCTCAAGCTCCCATCAAACAAAGCCGTGCTCGATGTGTTTTGATCTGCAGGGGGAGCTCCTCAGCTCTGCCAGTTCATCCGAAACAAATAGGGTTGAAAATTGTTAAACTAGATAAAATTTGGGGGACCTTATCGGTTTTAGTTTTCAAAAAAACCAAGCCGTTTACAAAACAACCAATTTTTTGTCTTTATTTTATTTATTTTTCATCACCGGACGAAAAACTTATTTCTAAACCAATTTTTAACAAAAACCGCTTTCTGATCGCCCTACAAATGGAATTTTCTTTCAATTGAGGAGAGTCATGTGAATCTATTCATCCGTTGCAGGTGTAGAGCGACCCGCGCGCTGAAAAATGTTGTTCCGAGAAAAACGCATTGTTGCAATTAGCAACAGAAAATCTATTTTAATAAAAAAAAACCGAATACAAAAAATATAGTTTGTAAATATAAAAAATATACAATATATATAAATGAACGAAATATATACATATATATAAAAATACTATGCAATACATACATACCACCAGTGGACGGACATCTGTGCCACATTTCCAGTTTTCTACTTGACCAGTAAAAAGTAAAACAAAGAGATACCATGAAGATACAACTATTGCAGCCAGGTTGCTTAACATTCCCAACATTCACCATAGAGATGTAAGGTGTTCCAGGTCTTACTATACTTTTCAATATAGCATGCATAAATGCACCAGTCTTATTGAAATCAAATGCAAGATTTCCAAAAGATGACTTTTGAAGGAACATCTTGGTGAAATGGAATGTATTTTTTCAACTAAAAACTCAGCAAACTCAGTTAAAATTAAAAATTAAACAAAATCACGAGTTGTTTGAAAAGGAAGGAACGAACGTTTTAAAACGCTTAACTTTTCATCTGCAATATCCAGTGCAGGGTTTTTTTTTCCAGGACATATATGTTGTCACAAATAATTAAACATTAGTTTTTATAAATTTTAATTATCATTTACTTGTATTTTTCCTACAATAAATGTAAGCTTGCACTAGTAAAAATCACCACAAAAATAAATTTAATGACAAATGTCAAACCACAACATTTAAATAGTGGAGCCCCCGTCATCTCAAAAGCATAAAAGTAACAGCGGCGGCGTGGTGAACATACGCAAAGTCGAGAGCAATAGCCAGGAATTAAGCGAAGCCACAGAACAATAGACGGCAGCTGGCCTCGACCATATAAAAAGGGGGCAATTTAAGAAGAAAAATCACTTGTTGCTCGGTATTTCACCAGTAAAGGTCAGCTAGCTGGAACAGTGCCACAAGCATTTTTTTCACTTCTTCCGCAATCATTTTTGTAGGGTTATTCCCACAGTATTTCCTCAATCACAGGTAGATAACACTTGGAATTTTTTTGGGATATTACCAGAAAATTTTCTGTAGTTTAAATACGTTCTGAAGCTTAAAATAAATTCAAGATTTTGGGATATTACCAAATTGAGAATAAACTTCTATGATTTCAGATCTTCTTTCTTCATATAAAAAAAAGGGAAAATTTCTGGGATATTACCAGAAAATTTCACATTTAAATTTCCTATAGCATTCTCAGATTTATTTAAACCATTAATAAATGAGTTTAAACTTTAAGCAAATAAATTTAAACCTTGAACAAATGATTTTAAGCACTTAACAAATAAATTTAAACCTTAAACAAATGATTTTAAACCCTTAACAAATAAATTAAATTTAAACCTTGAACAAATGATTTTAAACCCCCATCGAATGAGTTTCAACTGTTAACAAAAAGCTTAAACTTTTAGCAAATATATTTAAACTCTTAAAAATTTATATTTAAAATATATTATTTCAACTTAAGTAAGCATTTCATACAATTTTTTTTCTCAAATTTTGGGTGCATATATAATCTGCAATACTTTTGACTTTTCAGTGCGACCATCCATTCAGTCGACCATCCATTGACTTAGGAGTAAGTATAACCAAATCCATTATTAGTTGGAACCGTCATTAGGTGTGATTTGTTGCATCTTCATCTTCTTCATTTTAGAAAACGATTTTTCGATAGGGCTTAGCACAGGCGGATAAGAAGGCAAAACTGAGATAAATATCATGAACTTGTTGTGTTTTGTGTATTGTCACATTATCCGTAATTAAAAATGCGTCACTAAGCGATGGATTTGTTTGCAATTTTTCAACAAGTTCGCGCAGAAATAGAGAAAGCCTATCGGAATTGCAAGTAGAAATTTCAATTCTTTGGTTACTTATCGCAGCAATAAGTTCGTCGTTTCTGCCACGTTTGCTGGAATTATAAATCGAGTACGGGTGCCCCTTTTTGAGCGGACTTAAGATCTTCTAAGATGAAGACTAAAACCACGAATGTAACACTAAACTTTTTGCCTCTTTACTCTACTCGCCTGTGTTAAACCCTATCGAAAAATCGTTTAGTTTTAGGTGACATGAGTAGAGAACATAATCTTCTTTCAGTGATCGAAGATAGCCTGCAACAAATCACACCTAATGACTGTTCCAACTATATAATTGAATTTGTTTTACTTACTCCTAATGCAGTAGATGGTCAACCGTTGCACTGAAAAGATAGAAGTATTGCAGATTATATATGCACCCAAAATTTGAGAAAAGAATTGTATGAAATGCTTACTTAAGTTGAAATAAAATATTTTAAATATAAATTTGTTAAGAGTTTAAATTATTTGCTAAAGGTTTAAGTCTTTTTGTTAACAGTTGAAACTCATTCGTTAAGGGTTTAAATATATTTGTTAAGTATTTAAAATCATTTGTTTAAGGTTTAAATTTATTTGTTAAGTGCTTAAAATCATTTGATCAAGGTTTAAATTTATTTGCCTAAAGTTAAACTCATTTATTAATGGTTTAAATAAATCTGAGAATGCTATATATACTGAGATTGGAGAATTATTTCGCAGCTTTGGGATATTACCAAGCTAAGAATAAAATTCTGTAGTCTCAAGTTATTTTTGTCTCGTCTTTGCTACTAATAACTATTCGACAAAGTTAATTTGGGAAATATTCAATTAACTGAAGTTAACGTAAGGGTTTCACAAAACATTTCATTTCGGGACATATCCAAGTGAGGTGTGGCAGGGAACTCCAGTAAATTAAATTAATCGGGAAATCAATAGTATTGGGCGATTTCCATACTAATTAGAAATCCCGCTTGACATCTAGGCTAGATCAGCGGTAAAGCCTTTTGGGATATTTTCAGGAGTTTTTTTGCTGATTTGGTTTTGGATTCAGGAGTGGGACCATATGTTGGCATTGAACCTTTTGGGAGATATCCAGGGGCTCAATCCATGCTCCAGATTTAGGTTAGACACGGGCACAGGGAACAACTACACATCGACCATCAGGATTGAGTATACCGCAGGGAGTTTTGGATAGGTAAAAAAAAAACTAATCCATTTCAAATATACACTAACCACGATTTTTATATTTTCATATTTATTACAACAAAAATTTGAATTGCTATGCCAATTTATTTCGCGTTATTAATTTTCTTTTTCTCTTATTGCAGATTGTAAGTAATAAGTAGAAATTAAGAGTTGAATTCCATAGTTAAGAAGTTTTTTTTTTGATTATTTTTTTGTTAACTTTATTGTTTCGATATTAGTTATTATGTATTTGTAGAATTATTGTTAGTTTTTAAGAGTACGCTATAAACGTATTACAAGCCGGTCAATTTTTTATTGAACCAGTTTTTGCTATCATCTACTTTGCATTTATTAATTATGTATTAATTTTTTTATGTACAGCCATATAAGAGCTGTAACACGCATTTAAAGTTCAATATTATGAAAAATCTTTAACAACTTACTTCAACTACTCCAGCACCATACTTCTTTCTTCACGAACTGATTGTGCTGAATCCTGAAGGTTGACGGTGTCACGAAATTTATGAGGGTACCTCAGGTAGTGAGAAAATGTCTCCCCAGCAAGCGCGCTCCAATCGCCAGCCAGCGGACGGTTCCGCTCTCAACAGGCTGTAAATTCTAAAATACTTTAGATATGAAATATCCTTTTACCCACGTGTTCTAAATACTTAAAGGATGAAAATTATACAAAAAAAAACGAAGATCGAATTTTTCAACATCATGAACGGTATATCAACTTTAAAGCAAAGAAGCAGAGTTGGAAAAAGGATTATTAGGTTTGTTCGAAACTTCGGGCATTTCAATGATCGAGAAAGAGAGGAATTTTGATTTCTCAATACAAACAAAGATTTAAAAACTTTCATAGACTTCAAAATACTTTTGATATTTTAGCCCTTATCGGTCGATTGTCCCCATGCAGGAACCATTCATAATAAGATTTCTAGTCATATACATATGTCGCCACACATTATATTATGTTTTTCTTACTATAGTCTCACCAAATAAAATAAAGTGTATAAGTACTCAAATCCTTTCACTATTATGCTTTCGTACAGTTATTCGTGAAAATGTTGATATATATAAACAGGGAATTCCGAATTCCCCGAAGTATTTTTGCAATTCATAATAATTTTACTCTAAATGAAATCTATAGGGTACCTATACTAAATTTGTCATTTCGTTTGTGACGCACAGAAATATTGTTGGGAGACCAAAATGGATTGGACACCCACGCATAATATTAAAAGCTACTTTGAATTTTGCATGTCCCGTCTGTTTATCACGATATCTCGAAAATGCGTTCACTTCAGGTGCATCCACACATAACAAGCATTGGAGAAAAAAACATTTTTCAAACATTTAATAAACAATTTATAGTCAGTTGAAAAATCGCTACCTGAGTGTTTAAGTGTCTAATACGCCATTTTTTTCACTATACGAGTTATAGATCAATCTGTATGTAATCGACCACGCTCTATTCATTTTTCTTGTCAGCTTTGTTCGATCTACCTTAGTTTTCGAGATATAATTTTTGAATCTGTTCAATATCCCTGAAATTTCGGTTATTTTCAAACATATTTTGTTCTTATTTTTTTAATGTCCAGTTTTTGTATTACATTGGACACAGTCCCATAGTATCTGGCTAATTTATAAATTTTGTGCTTAATTGTTCAATGTGCAAATTTTTTAAGATATTGGACATTTTTTTCAATTTCTTAAAAATAGTTAAATTTTATGCTTAAGTGTCGTATTCCACAATTTTCGTCTTAAGTGTCCAATATCATATAGAAGATTGACATTACTGTCAAAAAGTATAAATAAGGGAGCCATTTTGAATTAATTTTCAGTTGTAGTCTAACCGATGTTAAATGAGGATCATGTTAGTGAAATGGCGTAATTTAAAACCCGAAGTAAGCTATTTTTTACTAAAAATTTCTAGAATGGCGAATATTTAGAACTACTTCTTCCACTCCTCCAGAAGTAAGTCCAAGGTTACTCGAAATTCTTTCCCCAACAGGTTTCAGCGATGATTCTGTTACAGATCCAGACTTTGTACCTTTATCTCCAGAAAGACTTGCTGGAAGGAATGACATATGTGAGCCAAACGAAAATACTATTGAAGTTTTGAACATACCGGGATCTGTTGTCGGTACGAAGAAAAGACCGAGGAAAAGAACTGTAGAACCGAATAATTGGAAAAAAATGTCGCTAAAAAACGTGAACAAGGAAAGGAGTACATGACTGACAGTGCAAAATTGAAACCAGCAAAATCTGTCCAAGTACCCAAGTGTAGAAAAGACTGTGCGTATAATTGCACTTCTTATTTCACGGAATCAAAGAAACAACAAATTCATAGCTACTTTTGGACGCTTAACGATACTGAAAAAAAATTTTCTGTATACAAAGCATATTTCCATAAGTCCACCAAAGCGCAGGAGAGTCAACTATACGAATCAAGAAATTGATGGAAATATGTTTTAATTTTCTTAAACGTCCAATATCAAGTTGCCAATTTATATTCAAATTGGCGTATTGCACACGGAGCAAAAACATTATCGTGATACTTTTATATTTATATGAAAATTGTCCAATGTGCATTTTTGACTTTTTTTTAACTTCATTAAATTCTAAGTATACGGGTCACATCTAAAAAAGCGTTTTGAAACAAATATTTCATCAAAACAATTCAGTTTCTAATATTAAATAACACTTCCTTCATAAATTTTTAATTTACTGGGTTAAAAATGCATTTAAACTTTAAAAATCGTTTTTCTCCCATTTCAACTTTTTGTATATTGGACACTTCAGAATTCCGGTAGCGAAATGTTTGATAAATGTTTGCCAAATGTTTGTCGAACATCTGATAGGATATTTGTGTGAAAATATTTTCCAAATATGATGTGACTTTGAAATTCTGGATAATAGAATCGAACCAAAATTAAGAAGACGAAATACAAACTGGCGAATTAGTATACGTGAAGATGACTGACTGGCAATTGCTCTGAGGTTTCTTTGCTATGGGTGATTCTTATCATTTTTTAATTTATAACTTGTTTAAAATCTTAAAGCAATTGATTTCAAAAATTGTTCCTGATGCAGCTGAAGCATAAATAGTTGTATTGCTTGTTCATGATTACTTTATTTTTAGAAAATTCCAAAACTCCAAACTGAATTTTCGCTACTGTTTTCCAAAACTCTTGAAAACTGACAGACTGTACAAACTTTAAGAAACATCTAATGTTTTCCATTTCATTTGCATTAAATTGAAACTTTTGTAAAAACTGCAAAAATTTGCGTTCACACTCATCAAACATTCCGTAAATGTTTGACAAATGTTTGACAAACATTTTCGGAATGTTTGTTATGTGTGGACGCGCCTTAAGAGATCTAAAATTTTGCACATAGCCATTTTAAAAAGAAAATTAGATTTGAAGTCGAAAATGGGACAATTGGGTAACTAAACTACTTCGTAGCGTTGACATAAATTCGTTTTTTTTATAGATTTGGACGCTGCCTGAGAACGCATCAACGCGGAGAGCTGAAATTTTCCACACCTCGTTTTCATAAAAATAGTAAATACAATTTAAAAATGGACTATGCAACACGCAGTATGCATTGCAACAGAAATTGCGTTGTGTAATACATTTTACAACCACTTCCTCCAACGAAGACATTTTTAATATTGGTGTTGCACTTAATACTGCTTCAATTTGAACAACATCGCAACCTTAAGTATTTACTGCATACTTCATACTTCATCAGCGTAACCGCCGCGTCGCCTAAAACTATGAAACTTCTTAATTTTGTTTGCTTATATTTTTGAATATACTGTGTAGGTACTCCTTAATTTGGGTCATACAAGCAGATTTTTTGTATTTATATTAATTAGCTTACAGTTTTGCCTTAAAATCGATCAATCAAAATCCATTCTCAATTTTTTTTTCTTAAACATAAGCAATCTAATTAATCAAGACCCATTACGCAGTGTAGAATTGTGTAAAGGACTACTTATTCATTTCCAAATTCACTGTTAATATCCAGTTTTCAACGTATTTTGTTGCATGACCAGAAAACTTATTATCTCATGTATGTAAATTATTGTTTTTAAGTACAACTAAGCGGATCTATTGACTATCATTTGAAGTTAAGCTTTGATTCTTCTCAAGTTTGTCTCCATCCCTCATGTTATTGAAACAAATTAAAATAAGTTGAAAACATCCAAAAGTTTGAGCTAAAAGTCGAATAAAGGCCCTGTTGGGAGCTAGTTATTTCTTATTTATAAAAATTATTAATTGCCGTCAGATCTGGGCAATACTTAATAAGTAAAAAAGATTTAATTACTACTTAAAGTATATTTTAGTTACTTAAGACTTATTACTCAATACTTTTGAAATGCCCCTACTTAGTACTTGAACATAAGTACAAGCGTCTAATTACTTGTACTTAAGACATAATTTTGTACTTAAGTACCAAGATTTTTACTTAAGTATTTCTGAGTCTACAAAAATCTAACTCTTCGTAGAAAAGGAGAAAAAATCTCTAGCCCATCTACTTTTTTGTTGATTTTTAAAGCACGCAAAGAACTGCCAAAGCATGTGCCGCACTCACGCGTCTAGGCAGAACCTTAGACAAACAAATAACATACAAACAAGACTAGGCAAGTAGAACAAAAACCAATAACGTCTCGCACGAATATAAAATCGACGATGCCTCGACTTGATGACATAACCACTGACATGTATAATATGGACTGACTGAGTTCATAGAAATACACTGCAGAAAGTGGGCTCACTTCTATATTGCTGACTTTCGGTCTAAGGACCAAGTACCAACTGAGAGAGATCTGAAAACAAAAAATAAATTAGTGAATTCGTCGA
The DNA here is from genome assembly GCA_963930735.1 of Dioctria linearis. Lineage (NCBI taxonomy): Eukaryota > Metazoa > Arthropoda > Insecta > Diptera > Asilidae > Dioctria > Dioctria linearis. The sequence continues at coordinate 37,080,911 of OZ005740.1, read as the reverse complement.
AATACATGATTTTAAATTAATCATTTAGGGATATTACTGATAAAAACTGGTTTACCAAAGACAATATATTCATTAGATACGCAGAGGAACTTCTAAATGTTTTATTTAAATCACTTTCGAGCTGCGTGCTCACTTTTTCAACTTCCCGCCAATGATTTTTTCAATTTTGCAATTGACGTAAGAACTTTTTTGACACAAGCAATTGTGCCCACGTGAAATGGAAAAGTAAGCAGTCCATATTATATTCGTGAGTGGACATAACCAAGGGTAAGCAAGCAATGCCTCGCTCCAATATAAAATCAACGATGCCTCGACCTGATGTAGGCAAGGCCTCAATTTTTTCTTAGAAATTTACTGGAAATTTTTTCCTTAGAATTGTTAGGCAGTATTTGAAGATAATAGGTGCTTGGGCAGACCTCTAATAGTTTTTATGAGTGTATCAATTAGAGGTGAAAGTTGTACTCAACCTGCAGTGCCGAAAACTATTTAAAACTATACTAATATAATATATACAAATTATAATTATCAATATGTATTAACTGTACTCGATAAATTTGACTATATTACTGCCAACGTACATAGATTCTAAAAAAGTACTTCTAAAATTACTCAGTACTTTTTTTTACTTACTGCTTAGTTACAAGTACTTTTCATACATGCGGTAGTTGTACTTACGCTGAAGTACTAAGGCCTTCGGTACTTGTACTTAAGTACTTTTTCTTTGGTACTTGCTCAGCTCTATTTGCAGTAATTAAACATTAACTGAGAAACCAAAAACGTAATCATTGAAGCAAGAAATTGGTTGACAGAACAAAGGAGCAGGTTCCATATACCCAATATGTTACTATCCTCCTGCACTACAAGTTGGCTATAATCAAACTAAATTAAAAAAAAAACTTCAAACATTAAAAACTTTACATGAAGTTTGATTTTTGTTTTTCAACTTATTTAAAAAAATTGCAAACTCAATTTATTCCTCACATGTTGAGTTCTCACAGCGAGACCAAGTTGTAAGGTAATTTGCGTGTGTTTTCTATTTTCAGTTTTCATATATATATATATATAGGCATGAAAGAAAACCACAGGAAGGAATTTCATTAACTTTAGGCCAAAATAATTATGCGCACCTACATACTTAAGTGTAATTATGAAAAATGAAGATTGAATGGACTTTCCTTGTAGGGACTTTTTACGACTCTATCTGGAGGAGAACTACATATAGACTAGATGAGCTCATGATGAGTTATGAAGGAGCTGAGAAATAAAACTATCACTGAATGTATATTTGTGTCCGTGTATATACATATTTATAAACAGAGTTACTAGAGAAGTAAGTAACTTGCAGAATTTTTCAAACACGCAAAGTTATAATTATATTATTGAAGGTCAATTTGTCTCACATTCTGCACTTACAATAAAAAGGTGGGTCTAGAGATTTTTTGTGGTTGACATGAATCTGACTGAATACTCAATTCTACTATTGTTAACAATTCATCGAGGATAATTAATAACAAAATATGTGTATGCCTTGGGAATTTAATTTTTTTTTGCTTCTTATTCTGTCCAATAACATTTATACACTCAGCAAGAATTATACTTACTGCAGTTGGTAAAACCAAAAAGCAATCTTTTTAATTAAAAGGAAATCGAAATAAGTTTGATGTGTACGCCCAACTTTATCAAGGGAATTTGTTATGATGCAGTGCAACTTCACGTTGATATTTATATAGATTTTTAGCGTTTTATAATACGATCCATTCAATAACAGGTTTTTTTTATCTCAAATGGCCTTACGTTGGGTTAGGGTAAGAGCAGGGCTGACTAGGCTACTAGTAACATGCGAACAGCTCGACCAGTTTTGATTTTTTGTCTCCTCCGTGTGCTCCCCTAGAGTAATTAGACAAAATGTAGACTTTGCACGCGCTCAATTATTGCCTTTGGTGCTGTAGCGTACCTAGTGTTCGAACCAGGTCGACTAGTTTATGTTTTATGCTAGAAACAAGTCCTGAAAAGAAAACACAGTGACCACAAAGCATCAAAACTTTCACTAAAATTCTCCCAGAACCAAGTATATATGTTCAACAAAACTAAGCGTTTGTACTGTCCGTTAGTAGAACGTACACGTAAATTTGAAGTTAGTGAAACTGAAATGGATGCACTGGTAAATTTGGATCAAACTGAGTGTTCCAGTCTCTTATCAAAAACAAACACTGCACACTACTTTTGAACTTTCAATAAATTATCACACTTATTTTTTAAGATTGCCCACTAACTACATTAAGATCAGATTATGTATATAAGCTGTTCGGTCAGAGATCCACACACATCAGAAAACACGTATTCCCGCAGATTTAGAATGTACGATTATCAAGAATGGTTGTATTGGAATAAAACTCAATATATATGTTTAGGGTCAGAGAATTTTTGTATCACACTGAAAACACTTATTGGCAGAAAGTTGCAATGTAAAATCGTGAAGAGCGTAACGTATATAAATATAGATATGAAAAATTAATATAGAATAAAGTAATAATATTTGATAAATATTCACAAGAAATGTAGAACATATAAATATATATATGAGTAAATATATAGTAAAATAGATGTATGAATAAATATTAATTTGTTACAAGTGACTGGTACTCACCGATCTACAACTTGACGTTTGAGGGTTGGCTTTAAGCTAATGTTAAGACCCCTTGTTCTAACCATTGGTTAGAACAGTTCTTTATTCCCGTCGAGACCAGAAATAAAGTGTTAATGTTAGTACAATACTATCTCAGTCTAGACCCGAGATAATATTCTTTAACTCAGTCGAGACCCGGCTTAAAGTGCTATCTTATCTTCAGTCGAGACCCGAAATAAAATGCGTTTATTTCTGTCGAGACCAGAAATGATTATTAGTAAAAGATTATCTCAGTCGAGATCCGAGATAATAATCTTTAAGTCAGTCGAGACCCGGCTTAAAGTGTTATCTTAACTTCAGTCGAGACACGAAGTAATATTCTTTATTTCCGTCGAGAGCAGAAATACGGTGTTTGTTAGTAATATATTATCTCAGTCGAGACCCTAAATAATATTCTTTAAGTCAGTCGAGACCCGGCTTAAAGAGTTATCTTAACTTCAGTCGAGATCCGAAGTAAGAATCTTTATTTCCGTCGAGAGCAGAAATGATTGTTAGTAAAAGATTATCTCAGTCGAGACCCGAGATAATATTCTTTAACTCAGTCGAGACCCGGCTTAAAGTGTTATCTTATCTTCAGTCGAGACCCGAAATAAGATGCGTTTATTTCCGTCGAGACCAGAAATGATTTTTAGTTGTTAAAAGTGAAATATCAGTCGATACCCGATATAAATGTTAGTCCCTAAACAGCAAACTTACCCCAAACGATGCCAAGTACAAAAAGAGATCGAGATCAGTCAGATTGTCGTTTATATAGTCTTTGCTTGCGCACGACACCACTGATGGAGTAGCAGAGGCGCATGATTACAAGAATTGACAGTGCACCTGTGATCTTACAGTACTAGGGATAAAATGTGAATAGCAACGAATAAAAATGCATAGCAACAAGAAATTTAGAGCAACCCATACTACTGTGTTAAATTGAATAATATTTGCAAAAAATATTCTCTCTATCACGTAGCAAAGATATTCCCGTTGGATGGTACTTGTAATGATGATAATGATAGAGTTGCAAATTGATCGGCTTGATCTGATTATATTTGTGCCATGCATTGTATGCTACATGACAATATTTTTGTTAGATGTTGTACTTATTTTTGGGAAAATCGTAAATAGATTGAATTTGTTTTCCTTTTTGAACTCAATTTTAGCATGGTATTTTTGTAATATTTTCCGTTTGCAGGAATTGTTTTAGCACGAATCTAACAGTTCAAATATATACTAATGATTTTGATTCGATCTGCTCCATGAAGCTATACTTATGTATCGTATTTGTGTAATGTGTTATGTAGATCACAAATCCATGGCCTTGTTAGTTGTATACCTGTCTTTTGATTAAGAGTAAACAAATTAGATTTAATTTTCCTAAAAGTTTGATGCTTTGTTTTCAGGATGTTTTCTTTTCAGAAGGTATCTGTTAAGAAAAATGTATTCGAAGCGATTTGGTTCGAACAGTGTTTTTCATCTGACATTCAACTCATTGCATAAGCACAATCAGATAAAGCATATCAATTTTAAATTAATGTTATCAAAATCATTATAGTACGGGAATTTTTTGTCTACGTGGTAAAGGAAACCTTTATTGCTAACACCACTCAGTTTGTCTGATCGTAGTTTAACACAGCAGCACGTCTTGCCATATATTTAATATTGTTATACAGATTTTGTTGTTGCTATGCAAACCTTGCTTCTAGTACCGTAAGATCACTGATGAAATGCCAATTCTTGTTACCATGCTCTTCTGATACTCAATCATTGGTGTCGTGTGCAGGCAATGGCTATATAAACAACAAACTTACTTGTATCTATCTCTTTTTGCACTTGGCATCGCTTAAGGTAGGTTGGCTAGGTATGGAACTAACATTTATATCGCGAGTCAACTGATCTTTATTAACAAAACAATTTGAGCCCGGTGCTGTCCGACTTAAAGAATGTTAGTTAATGACCATCAGAACAAGCTTAACACAAGCTCGCAGTAGTGACACGTTTAATAAATAAACGGTCGGTCAACAATTCATGAATTTCATCACTTAGTCGGTGTTAGTATTAGTTTGTCAAAATAAACATAAACCGAACACTTGATGAAAATACATGCAATGCAACATAGAACAAAAACAAGAAATCAAAAGAAAATTAAATAGAACAAAAATCTTAAATATTATATGAAACTTTTTTTAAAACATGCTTAGAAACGTCAACAACAAAATGTGTTCAGCCTTAATATTAACAGTAATACACATGCGACTTATAGGTTCGTACAAGCTAAAGTTAGACCTTGAAGAGTTATCATGCAACAGAGGTAACCTTCTCAAATTGTGTCTACTATCACAAAAAGATAATTTGCCAAGTATCAACGGAGGGGTCAATATTGGCAATTAAGAGTTGATACACAAAAGTTACATCGGCAACTACACTCAAAAAAATTTAGTGTTATGCCTAAATAAATTTATAAGTGTGTGTTTGGGATTGTTCTTGCCACAAAAAATATTATTGTTCATACAAATATATTAATTATTTCCCTTTCAATAGAAATGTTATTTCTGGAAAACAATTTTGGTTTATAGGAATTAAAAATTATTTATATTGGTTAATTTAGTAATTTAATAGTAGCTTGATCTGAATTATAGTTTTGACTGAAATTTATTATAGCGAGCATTTTTTATTTAGCCATATTAAATATTGGTTGATATAAGCTGATAAGTCCTTCTAACGAAACAAAATTATTTGCAATATACAATTGTGTAAGTATTTGATGAAAAAACTTAAAATTCTTCTGAGGAAATATAGTTCCTTCACTCGTTATTACCTGCATACAATTCCATCTTTGTCATACGTATTGCAAAGATTGGTTTACATGGTCTCTGATTTTGATATTGTAATATTTTAAAAATTGTACAATTTAATATTAAGGGAGGGTTGACGCTAACGAATCTTTTTGTATATTAAAAAATACCTTTCAATCGACACGACGAAATAGTTAGTTTTTTCAAAGAAATATTTTGTATTCACATAAGTGGGTTTAATTATAATTTTAAATGCCATTAACATACATACATACATTTTAACATTCCGTTAAATGTGTTATTTCTCTTATTCTATAATTTTTTTACACTTAGGAAGGTGCGGCAAGACGGGCTAGAGGGCAAGATGGGCTACCCGTGTTTTCTCCCAAAACGAACACGCTAGGAACAAGCAGCAATGTGCATTAGGCGTGACTTCCGCGCACCGCTCAGTCGACCGAGTGCTGTTACAGAAGAAGGACGTGTCGCTGCGTTGTGATAAAAAACCCTGATTTACGTGAGTTTGTTATTATTTGTTCGTCATATGACAAATGTGACATGATCACAAAAATATTGCCTTTCGGAGTAACTTGTGGTTGGTATGGAAACACAAAGTACTAGGCCTTAAGCCAAGCATGAATATTTGGAATCATTTTAACATGCTTTAGTGATTTTTTGTTTTTACTTCGAAGTCACCCAAGGGGGCAAGATGGGCTATAGGGTAGCCCATCTTACCCCCCGTTTTCTCGTACATTATACTTTTTTAATTCGTTTTATTATTTCGGTTTTAGATTGGTACGGACATATAAGCGTAAGACTAATAGGGCACAATGGAGTGAAGAAAGTATGAGAAATACAATCGAAGCAGTGCTACAAGATAGAATGGGTACTTTGCTGGCTTCTAAAGCTTTCGGAGTTCCGCGAACAACGTTGCAAAGGAAAGTTAATCTTGCTCGAGGATCCCCCAACATACCACCGAAAATAAAAGTTCCTTTAGGCCCAAACACGACAGTATTTTCATTCGAAGAAGAAAATGAGCTTGCAAGCTATATTATAAATATGGAAAGTAGGCTTTTTGGTCTTACATCCAGAGACGTAAAGGTTTTAGCATATCAACTGGCAATAAGGAACGGTAAAGCTCATCCTTTTAAAGAATATATAAGTATGGCAGGGAAAGATTGGCTTACCGGCTTTTTAAAACGACACCCGCAACTAGCAATAAGGAAACCCGAAAGTACATCCGCTGCAAGAGCAGCAGGCTTCAATCAGGTTGCAGTGTCAGACTTCTACAAGCTATTAGGAAAACTCTACGACGACCATAAATTTACTGGTAACCGCATTTACAACTGCGATAAAACCGGTGTTTCAGTTGTACCAAAATGCAGATGTAAAATAATTGCTTTGAAAGGTCGCAAACAAGTTGCCGCTTTGACATCTGCAGAGAGAGGAGCAATTATAACTGTTGACGCATGCTTTAATGCCACTGGTCACTATATACCTCCCATAATGATCTTCCCAAGAAAGCGTATGAAGCCAGAGTTGATGGTCAATGCACCGGAAGGAGCTTATGGCGTGTGTAGTAACTCGGGTTGGATAACATCAGAACTATTCCTGGGGTGGTTTAAAATGTTCATTAAATACTCTGAGGCAACAAAAGAAAATCGTGTATTATTGCTCCTTGATGGCCATTCCACACACACGAAAAGCATAGAACTTATCGATGAAGCTAGAAAGAATGGCGTTGAGATTTTATCCTTTCCACCACATACAACTCATCGCCTGCAGCCACTCGACGTGACTTTTATGAAGCCTTTAAGTACCTATTACGACCAAGTAGTAACTTCATGGCTACGCAGTAATCCTGGTATTGTTGTCAGTATTCGTCAGCTACAATGTCCAAGACCGTGAATGGAATTAAGAAGTGTGGAATTTGGCCATACGATTCAAACACTTTCACAGAAGCTGATTTTGTAGCTTCTATGACGACAGATATAGAGGTAACACCATCCACCGTAGACATAGCATCTCAAGGTTACAACAATGAAGGGACTAACAAATTGCAAACATAGAATACCAATAGTATTTCTTTAAATTACCCTGAACCTGGATGTTCTTTTTGGCATGAACAGACACAGGCCAGAGAGCCCTTGCATCCAGTTCAGCAGTCAGTGTTTGCAATAGTTAGTCCTAAGCAACTCCTTCCAGTATCTGTGACTCAACAGAAGTAGCGAACATCTAGAAAACGTGGCAAAACAGCAATAATTACATCCGCGCCATATAAGCAAGCGCTTGCAGAAGATATCAGAAGGAAAGAAGAAATTGTGCAAGAAAAAGGAAGAAGGAAAATTGAACGACAAAGAAAAAAAGAAGAAAAAGGAAAAAATAAAGAAGGAAAGAGAAAGGACGAAAAGCCGTTGTCAAAAAAAAACCAAAACTAAAGCGACCAAATACCACACTAAGTCGGTTAGAATTATATCGTCAGAGAGTGAAAATGAAACTACCAATACCCCCTGTTTATATTGTAACGAACGTTATCTTCAGTCAGTTGAGGGATGGATAATGTGCCTAGCTTGTGAAAAATGGGCCCATTGTAGCTGCGCGGGTGTAGACGAAGATGACGCCGGAGCGACTAATGTCTGTGCATTGTGCTTACCAGATTAATAATCCACTACAGTAAAATATTATTTAAACCTTTATAGCCCATCTTGCCCCATGGCATTAGCCCATCTTGCCCCATATGTGGGGTAAGATGGCCATTTTGACATTTCTGATATTTTGAATTATTATTATTTTGTTTATGAAGATACATCTTTTTTCTGTTTATAATATTGAAGGCTAGTTACCAAAAAATGTTTTATTAAAGTTTTGAAATTTCTATTAATGAAAACTTGCGTTTTATTCATTTCCGAACCTTAACTAGCCCATCTTGCCCCACCCTCCCCTACCAAGTTTATTAGAATTAAGTTGTAAATTTTTTTATTCAATAACTTTTTAATAGGAATACATAAAAACTTATTTATTTTTTTAATTTTTCTACAAAGAAAACTCTAAGATATGTGCTACTTTCCCATTGCAGACAAAAATATGTGTTCAAAATGGATTTTCTTCTAATATGTATATAATTTTCCCCAGGATGAGACATACTTTTCCAAAAAATCTATATTGAAGTCAATACTTGAATTAACTTCCTGAGTTGAACTTGTTACAGCGGTTGATAGCGGCAAAGCTGTCAAACTATCAGTTTTATGTAGGTACTATTTTTCTGTGTGATAATTCCGCCGTGAGATAGAGATTTTTATTTTTGTTATAAGCATTAAAAAGCTTTCCCTTTGCTGCTTGTCCAAATTCAGCAGAGGTATAGTAAATACTTTTACCAGTTCCCTTATTAAAGATCTCTGATCGCTGGGTGGAAATGCTTCATATATTTTTTTTTTGCATTTCATAGGTAAAGTATACAGAATTGCAAGCACTTTGAATATGTTGTGATTAAAAGCAATTCGGTTAGAATTTTCCGATAAAACAATTTTTACATTCGCGTTAAAAAATAATATTTGAAGACGGAATACTATGGACTACAAATAAATATGTTTTCAATATTAAAGCTATATGAGCGATTAATTATGAAATATTTTCACTTACCAAATATCTGTTTAGGCTTCTCTATATTCTTGTCAGAAAATTCACTGTTTGCACTGCATTGCACTAATGTAAGTCCAAATACTTTGACTACCAATTGCAAAATGACCGAAACAGAAGCACGTGCCAGACTATGCGATAACCTACTTTCTGGCAAGTGATAAAATCTGTGGGAAATAATCCATAATTGTTTAAACCTTTTTGTAATTGATTACAATCCTTTACAAATTGAAGCGTTTGCGGCAAACAAGATGAAAAAATACTACTTGGCCAACATATTTGAGATAGTAGCCACTAATAACTCCTTTATTTGATCTTGAATATTATTTCCTTCAAATAAAGACAGTGTTTCCAGCAATTATTATTTGAACCGCATTAGATATCATCGAATTTTTGAATGTTGCATGGAAACACTTAAAGTGTTGGATGTAAATACATTAATGTTTATAACAAAAAGTACTTAATTGTAGGAAACTATTTATCACTACAAGTATATTCTGCAAGTTAGGATTCAAAAACTCTCCGAACCAACGTTTTATAAAACTCAGGATAGAACAACTCTTTGATATCATATAGTTTATATGGGAGACAAAATTCAGTCTGTGATCACATTTGACATCTAAATCACATGTTCACAATCGTTAACAGACTTAATGTGAGCAAAAATCTTAATGTCTTCAGAATAAATCAAGACTTTGCAGTGCTTCACAACAGGGACAATGTCGTCAATAGATAGAATAAGGAGCAACGTACCAAAATGACTTCCTTGAGGTACGCCGGACGAAGTTTTCAGGACTAAAGATGGAATGGCGGAAATAGATTTGGTATATTCTGTTATCTAAACATGGCTCCGTCCATTTTGGGAATATTATATTCCATTTTGTTTTACTAAAGTATACAATCTGTCTCCTAGCCGTTTACAAACTAGCCAATGGTATCCGAGATAAAGTTAGTGGTTTTGATGTGCCCGAAATAAACCCATGTTGGCTTGAAGAAAGCAAATTCTTGCAGGAAATTGATAGCTGAGAGTAAATGAATAAATGATAGATTCAAATAATTTGGGAATGCAAGATAATTTTGCAAGAGGCCTATAGTAAGAAATTTAACTTTTACTACCTTTTTTCAGGTTAGGTATGATAAAAGGATTCTTCCACAGCTGCAGAAAACAACCACTATCGAGCGAGTTTTCGAAAATAATTCTCAGCGGGGCTGATAGGGAGAGGCAACATGATTTCAAAAAGGCTGGAGAAATGCCATCGGGACCCGTTGTGAAGTCATCTGGAACCCCATTATTATGATCGAGTATATTCTATTCTGAAATTGAAGGGATAGTGAATGGAACGGTATGAGTGTCGTTCATATGACTGAAGTTGCTATTTTGAGGTTGAAAATTTGACGAGGCGAAGGCATTGTCAAAAAATGAAGCAATCATGTCGCAAATTTCAGACGAAACATCACTAGCAGAATCTTTGTACTTCATGGTATTGGGGTAGTTATCGGTTTTTTTTTTCTTCATATTAATAAACTTAAAAAAGCTACGTGGCTAACTAAATAATTTTGCACGCATACTTTGAATATAGTGTGGATGAAAGTTCTTTGAACTCATTATAGGGCATGAGGAATCTGTGAACCATGGCGGTGATGTTTTAGAGATCCGCTGACGCTCCCGGGGAACATGAGGAGAAAATAAATCGAAAAGGATTATGAAATTCTTCGAAACGTCTTCCTCATCACTATTGCATGACAGCAATGTGCTGAAATCAATAGAGGTAAGTCTACTTAAGATAGGTAGTAGAGGGGGTGGTATTTGTAAAGAGTATACTTTATAATTTGGCTAAGTTCAACTAATAAGTTATCCGCGTCAGATATAATCAATAAGTAGTAATTCTTCAAGAGGTTCCAACTCACCATGGCTAAAATTAGATTTTGAAATGAGTAGGTTGTAAATATTCTTAACCTTGTTATCAACAATATTTATGGAGTCTGGAGGAATATAGCTACAAAGTATGTATAAGTCACATTTTAATAGAGACAGCTCAAGACCTATAAGCTCAATGTCAAGAGTGTTGGAGAAACTGTGAAGTTCAATATGGCTGCAATTAAAGTGGTTTTTAAACGCGAGGACTACGCCATCACCACGTGCATTAGAATCAGTATATCTATCTCTTCTAAAAATTTAATAAGAATCGTCAAGGATTTCAGCATCGCAGGGAAAGCGATTTCAGTTTTTTGGAATAACGTTGTTTATTTTAGCTGTATTTCTATGTAGGTGCTCAGAAGGTACAAATAATTTAGTAAAAGCGTAAGAGGGCCAAAATAGGGGGTATACTATCTCGGCCTGCATATCTGCTGAATGAAATAGTTAGGAGAAAGGATACAAGCGGTTTACAGATTTTACTAATTTTTCGACAAGAAATACCATCAGTGGCGATACTTAGGATTTCAAAACTTCAATATGTCCTCACACATCGTTTTTGGACAGAGACGGGTTACGTCAACATTCGAAGGTTTAGGTACGTACCGTTCTCAAAGAGGCACCAATACCATTTCCTAAAGAGGACTGAGATGATGTACCATTCAGTAATGTGGAAGGCTCCCTCCTTTTATTCGCTGTTACATGTTTCCTGGATCGATTATTATGAATACTTTGTTTACGAATTTGCTGGGAACACTTCACAGGAATATCAGCATTTCTATTCAAACCTAAGTCAAGTGGTACGGAAGAAATGTATGCAGCAACGTCAGAAAGCAGAGCAGATACGTTAGTCTGCGGACACTTATCGTCGACATCATTACCTCCAGAGAACTCCGTCTAATCACATGTGGAGGTCGTTGTCGAGGGGGATTTTTTGCTACTAATATTAGTGTCCAAGATGGCGATTGCATTCTGGGCTGCTATGAGTTCACTTCTTAAGCTTGAAGAGGAATAAAGAGGATTAAAACTATTAGCCGGAACCCTTGTGCGAAAATAAGATTGTGTTCTGATTTTATCAGCAATATCACCCATGGTCACCCTTGTAGCAGTGAGATCGCCGGAAATAATAGCAAGTTTCGTTCGTATGTAGTGGGGAAGAAGTGGATTCCTAGATGCCTTAACCGCAGCTCTTTGTAGTGTCTCGAATATGTGGAGACATCCATGAAGTTCCTTCCAAATGATTCCGCAAACTTACGTAGATTGGGGTCTAAAAACTTTGATTTGCCATCCTTAAAACAGTCGAGTAAACAATCCAATTTGGATTCAAGTGCATCAAGCCTATGATGTAGAGAGGCAGAATTGTTCGAATTGTTTGAAGCCGTAGTTAGTTTATCGACTTTACAAGAGAGCTCATCAAGAACCTGAGAAATAGATGAAAAGTCGGAGGGTTGTACTGTTTGCATCACTTTTAGAGAATTTACATTATTGCTCAGGTTGTCAGAGTTGTTTAGTAATTCCTCCACTTGACCATTATTATTTCGGGTTTTGAGTTAACTAAAGAAACTTTCTTCCGAACTTGACTGAAGTTAAGATAACATTTTAAGCCGAGCATTGACTGAGTTAAAGCATTTAATCTCAGGTCCAGACTGAGATAAAATTTACTAACATTAACACTTTATATCTGGTCTCGACGGAACCAAAGAATTTTTCTAACCAATAATTAGAACAATGGGTATTAATATTAGCTTAAAGCATATTTCTCAAGTACCAAGTATTAGATCAGTACCAGCCACTTGTAACATTTTATTTTATTTAAGTTTCGGATGCATATAACAATATTAATTTTTACTATATATATTTATTATACACACATATAATATATTTATATAACATTCTTGACAATCTTATAACTTTCTGCCAATGAGTGTGTGCTTTCCAGTACGTTTTAATCTCTGACCTATTGGTGGTCCCTGCATGAATCATATTCCATAAAACGCATTGACCTGTAGAGTAAATGTCATGGAACTATAACAAAATCCGCTAGTTCGAACCATCACCTACTGCTGTAAATTCGTTGGTCAGGAATAACAGGTCGGCGTATATGCTTCGAGACGCTAATTGTAAAATAAAAGTTTTTTAAATGTATATATATAAAACATGTCCTTCACGTAATGGTTACTTAGAAAGTTCAACACATTTGTGTATTTAGATGCACCGAGTAGGTAAAAGTATCTGATTGTATATTAGGAATACCGCTGATGAGCGCCGTAGCGGGAGCGAAAACGTTTCGGAATAGCCACGGCCCGCCCCCATATTTACTGGAAAATTAGATCTGATCGGTTTCTCGCGAAAAATTTTATCGAAATGTATCGAGCAACGACTCTGCCCAGTATAAAATGCACCCGCGATGGTGGAAAGTAGTGCACTACCCACTCGCACGGCGTTTATCATGTTGTATATAGTTATATATACAATATGGGGATAGGCTGAGCACCCACTAAACACAAAATCGATACTGCGTCCAAAACAACTTAAAAGGAGTTGGTGAGATTGGATGTCGTGTGAAAATTCAAATCAATTTAAAAAATCTGAATTTTTGTTGCTGTTTTTTCTTCAGTTAGAGGATTTAAAAAAAAAACAAAATACGCACTAGTACCATTATTACGGAAATTTTGCCCTACAGTTTATATTATATTCAAATGGATATTAAGAGTGACTATACAAACAGCAACCCCTTGCCCCACCCTTTACCTATAATGACGAAATATTTTATTCTCGTTATTAATAGAAATTATCTACAAAATTACAGAGTTTAGAAAACATGCCATAATCTAGGATATCTACTATAAAGAGAATGAGATAGTTGCGGAAAAACTATTCCGTTTTTAATTATTTCACTTTTCACTAAGCTCGGCTTAATACTTTCCGCTCCGCAATTAGATCAATCCATTAAAACTTAATTCGAAAAATTAATTAACATCGCCGTCAGATGTTTTTCAATCCATAGAAATCATTTCTATGTGGGGGAAAAGTTTGATCCAATTTCTACAAAAAATCATGTCACAACTTTCGCACATTGAGCTCGCACCCTTACTTAAATCCATAATTTTTTTATATTTATTTATATGCATGTATGTATTGGTGGGTATGTGTGTGTGTTTGTGTATTTATAGATAAATTTTACGGAACTGACTGTGAAAAAAAATGGATAAAGTCCATACCCACTTCTTTCATTACAAAAAAAAAAAAAAAATGAAATGAGGAAAAAACTTTCCTGGATATGTCCATCATTTCCAATAACGAAAGTTTTTTAATTTTACAGAAAAGGCAAAGTGGTGGAAAGTTATGCAAAGAGTTTCCGGACACAAAATGCTCAGACGTTCCAACTTCATTTGAAGAGTCGCTTATTTAAGGACGGATCGTTGGTTACGTTACGTTCACCAATGCCGAGAGGGGTGGATGAAGTTTAATCAATTTATTGACAAATGAAATTTAATTTTGCTCGTCTTTTAAAACTGACTATTATAGGCAGAGAGAGAGAGAGAGAGCACTGACTAGAAGGAAGGCAGAAGAAATAGATACGGGCAAAGGATATGCTTCAATATGCCAACAATACTCGTGGAAATCTCAATGGGGCAGAAAATCAAGTGCAGATTTTTTTTTTTTTAATATCCAGCGGCATTATATAGCCACTTTGAGAGGGAAGTGAATTTAAATCTAGTTGCTCTCAAGTAGATTATCATTACTTACGTCTTATCTAGCGGGCTCAGATGAAGCTTTTTTCCTAACTAAGTTTATACGACGTAAAGTTCTTTTATAAAGATTAATTTTAAAATTATGATTACCATAATTTTAAGATGATTATACTTTTTCTTTGGTTAATATACATGTAACTATAGATTAGATATTTTATACCTTTTGTACAAAGCAATCGTTTCGATTAGTGACACACCAATTCGTTTACACGAGCGAATTTGGCTTGGTGGTCACATTTTTGATGGCTTTTACTAATACCGAAATGAGGACGCATTACACGAATGCAACTTTCGATGTTTGATTCGATTTTAGTTTGTGGTTTATTTGCGTATACATGCCTGACGTATATATGACTACAAAATTAATCCACAGCAAATAGTTCAATGCAGGGCCGCATTTACCATAAGGCGCATTAGGCGCAAGCTGGAGCCTCATCTGTCCACCATTTAAAATACATTATGTGTACAGGGTGTTCCACCTAACTTGTTCTCTGTGCATTTTTCTCGAAAATGTGCGGAGATATCAAAAGAGTTCCAATAATAAAAGTTACGTAGCATTGATAAATCTATCATTTAATATAGAAAAAATTCTATGAAAAAGGACTTGGAAAAGGATATATTTAAAAATGTCCTTTTCATCTTTATTAAGGATATATTTCGACCACATTTGTGAATTCCACAAATAAAAGTCCTATATTGAAAATACTAGCCTCTTTATTATCGAGATATATGGTATGTATATCTAATTGTACTCTATGTATCGTGTTTCTTTGCCATTTTTCTCGAAAATGCATAGATATATTATCAAAGCGCTAATAACATATGTCTGTAAAGTCAGCCCAGCCTTTTTCGATATTTTCAAAAATGAAGCTTGTGCTGAATTGTGTTCGAATTGTGTTGCATTGTGCCACAAAGAAAATTTTTTTTTTCACAAATTAACCAAATAAAATTTTCAAAAAAAGTTAGCGCAGCCATTTTCGAAATTTTGAAAAATAAAGGGTGTGCTGGATTGTGCTCGACTTGTGCTGCATTGTGCCACGAAGAAAAATGATTCATAAAGTGTTATTCCCGAGATTCTTACCCTTTCTTTACGGTAGAACTTAGTACAAGTTAAACACAACTCGGTACAACCTTGATTATTACAATAAAAACAAATTGCTCGACTAACTTTTTTTTTCAAAAATGGCTCGAAAAAAGCGTAATTTTTTAAAACAAAATATTTTTCTTTACGGCACAACGTAGCGCAAGTTGAGCACAATCCAGCACACCCTTCAATTTTCCAAATTTCGAAAATGGCTGAGCTAACTTTTTTTGAAAATTTTATTTTCCTCATAAAAAGTTTAATTTGTGAAAAAAAAATGTTTTTCTTTGCGGCACAACGCAACACAATTCGAACACAATCCAGCACACCCTTCATTTTTCCAAATTTCGAAAATAGTTGCGCTAACTTTTTGTAAAAATTTTTATTTTCATCATAAAAAATTTAATTTTTGAATTTTTTGATTTTTCTTTGCAGCACAATGCAGCACAAGTCAAGCACAATCCAGCACACTATTCATTTTTCAAAATTTCGAAAAAGGCTGGGCTAACTTTATAGACATTAATAACAAAAGTTACCCATCATCAGCCGGGCATCTTATGGTATAGTACACATTTCAAACAACGCACACGAAAAAAGGATATTTTCGGTTATGTCCTTTTCATCCTTACCGAGGATACATTTTGGCAAAATTAAGTAATTGCAAATCAAAATAGAAAGAAAATGGTAGATATATCTCCTGAAAACTTTTTGCAAATATAAGGTGAATCATTCACACACCGAAAAAATATGATTAGTTAAGTCGACAAATCACAATTAGTTCATTGCACATTAGAAATTCCTGTAAATTTATTTGGAAAAACAATTAATAATTAATAAATTTGTAAGTGCTTGTTAAGTCCCAATGTGGGCTTAGCATAAATAGGGCAGCTGCCGGCTTAAAAAATGATAAGACAAGTTAACTATCAAAAATGACAAGAAATTCGCTATTTTATTTATCACGAAATTCTCTTACGGACTAGAAAATTCACGTACTTAACTTCAATTCAAAATTCACTTCAAAACAAGATTACTGCTGCACAATTCAAACTTATGCCTTACTCTACCTATTCTAAATATATTTCAGTTATTTTGAGTCGTGAGCCTCCACTGGCGATTTTTATTCCTTAATCTGTAATGGAAAAAGGAACTCTCATTAATAAAGCCAAAATAAAGAGGGTAGGATTTTGGTTGATAGAGTGAGCGTCATATAACTGCTCATAAGGGAGAAGGCTGGGATCAATACTCCCAAGGATGATGAAATAAATTAAATATCAAAATTTTCAATATAAATGTTAGTAAAAAATGGGATTTAGTTTGTTAAGCAAGACTTCAATGACTTCAATTTTAACTTCCGATCTGTCTTGTTGCTCAGTCACTCAGAACTTGAGTGGTTTTCTGATTCTAGCAGCTCGCTATTTATAGCCAGAAACACAATAGGAATTGTGTCTGCCGGTGGCGTTGCCAATGATGCCCGCATCATTTTGTGAAATTTCATACCTAATTCACGCTGTGACGTCATGGTGGATATCGTTATGAGAATTATTTTCTGTGCTCTGCGGCTGCCATCTTGAATATGTCAAAGTCTTTGATGGCAGCTGCTGGTTATGTGGTAAGTGTCTATGTTTTCAATGTTTATATTATTTAATTTTATTAATGATTTGTTTTCTTTTTTATTATGAATTTTTTCGCAGGAACAAAGAAACTGTTTGTTTGTTTTTAAGAATATGATTTTTTATATTAACGAATTTATGCAATTAATAAGTTCAACAAATAAATTGATAGGTTATTTTAATATGATATAATATAACAATTTTCTAAATTATCGAATTACATTAGTTGATATGAATAATATAATTCGCCCATAAGTCTTACTGAGTTAATCATTTTGCTGGTAACGCATATTGTTAATAAAGAACAAATGGATTGGATAACCACGCATAATATTTATGTATTAAGGGTTATTTTGATGTTTTCCGTCTGTCGATAACTCGAGAACGCTTTGATTTAAAGAGTTAAAATTCTGTATATGGCATTTTCGAAAAATAGTAAATATCATTTTAAAAATGGAGTAAATCTTGAAACTCGTGGTATTGTCATACACAAAACTACAATATTTTTAGTGTATACTGGGAAAACATTTAGCGCCAATTTGCTTTTGTATTGAGAAATTACCTGCGAAATTAATTATAACCATTTTTACTGTATCTTACCATCATCGTTCTAGAAACTTATACGTAAAACCATTAATTTAAACCAAAACATTTGTTTAATCGAGAAATCTGAAATTCTTTGACAAATCTTTTTTCAATATCAATTTCGCTTGGACATTTTAAAACTCAAATCGTAATTTCGACTTATACACACTCATGAAATCAACAAATCAGAAAATTCTGCCTCACATAATTTACACTCAGAACTTATATTGAGTGTATACAGGGTGTCCCGAATTAGGATGGCCATATGGAAGGAAGTGATAGATCTCGGTAAGAAAGCGTCCAACTTCACCCCCTGGGAGCTACAGCGGTTTGAAGATTTTTCCCAGTGTTTAGTAAGTGCTTCAACATATTTCCCAATATCTCCTAGGTTTTTTAAATATCGAAATGAATCTTTTTCTAGTCGATGGCTAATCATTACCCATTAAGGAGGTGTAAAATTTTTTTCCTGTTATTAATGTCTTCGAAGTTGTAGACCTTCAAATTTTGAGTAAAGAAATTTATTTTTTCGGATTCAAATGAAATTATCTCAACATTTTACCTTACTATTTTTTTATTTTTTTCGGCTTAGAAGAAAGCCCAATCGGTGCTCTATAAAATAGTCTTCACAGCACACAAAAATATTTGACCGTTCTCAAATCATAACGTAAAATGTGAATCTCATTTTATAAATTTAAGGTTTTCACCAGAACAAAGTCAAACAAAGTGAAATCTTTTTCTGAAATAACTACAACAATGTTCAGTAGTCCAAGAATTGAACCAAGGGGTATAAAATTTCAGACAAAAAGCGAGATACAAGCAGACAAGTACAAATTTTTACACAAGGATCCAGTTTCAGAACTCCCATCGCTTCCCAAAATCCGTGGGTAAGAGCTCCTGAACAGGTGTCAAGTGGTTGGGTGCATTTTGGAGTTGGTGTCGTGTATAATCCTAAAACAGATGATCGCGATACTCTAGTCTGAAGAGAAATTCATCTTATGCTTATTACAGGTTCTCTCCTTATAAGATCTCGAACTCGTTCTTCCACTTCGACCATAAATGCTGATCGTCGGCAACCTTTGGTAAGTCACTGCAAACACGGATCTGTGTGGTACTCTACGTTGAGGATATGCTTCGGAATGAAGCCTTTGAGCCTCTCAACTACTTCCTAGAGCAGCGCCGTGAGTGGTATCGTTGACCACAAACCATAGAGGATAACAAAATGTATGGATCAAAATAAACTTAAGAAAATTGCTTAGTATTTAAATGTAAATATTCAAACCGCACTATTTACAGGTAATGCACATGCCCCTAAAAACAGTCCTTCAGATTACCTGTAATTCGTCCAATAATTGAAATTGATTTATGGATTGCTTTAAATCTGGTGATGTGACCAATCAAGCGTACATGGGTTAATGCAGTTGCGGTACAGTCACCACGCTGTCATCATTCCTTTCGAATACATTTTCTGTTTTAATAGATTACTGAAAATTGTTGTAGTTATTTCAGAAAAAGGTTTCACTTTGTTTCACTTTGTTCTGGTGAAAACCTTAAATTTATAAAATGAGATTCAGGTAAGACCTGCACATTTTACGTTATGATTTGAGAACGGTCAAATATTTTTGTCTGCTGTGAAGACTAGCTTTCTCCTAAGCCGAAAAAAATAAAAAAAATAATACGGTAAAATGTTTAGATAATTTCATTTGAATCCGAATAAATTAATTTTTGACTCAAAAGTTGAATTTTGAAGGTTTAACTTCGAAGACATTAACAAGAGGAAAAAGAATTTCACACCTCCTTAATGGACTATTGATTGGCCATCGATTAGAAAAAGATTCATTTCGATATTTGTAAAAACCTAGGAGATATTGGGAAATATGTTGAAGCACTTACTGAACACTGGGAAAAATCTTCAAACCGCCGTAGCTCCCACGGGGGTGAAGTTGGACCCATCCTAGATTACTATTACTATTTATAAATGTTTACAGAACAGTAGTAAGTATTTCATATATAAACCTTAAAAATGTCTGAATTAGGATGGAAAACGAAATGAAAAATTCTTTATTCCTGTAACTCGAAAGAAAAAACAAACAAAAAACAGAATAATGATACAAAATTTAAAACAATGTGTGATAAAGTTTCATTGCTGTCGTCGGAACAATGAAGGAAAATGAGCTTTGTGTATACTCAATCCCGCTCCCCCGCCCCCAAAACAATATCAAAAGCAATGAAAATTGATATTGATCCAGAGAACGTCAAAGCAATTTTTTATGAGGGCACATCTGCTCAATATGCTAAATAAAAATTGATGGGGACACCCGACGGGAATTGTACACACACACACAAAGAATGATATGAATAGAAAATTAACCCGTTTTCCGGAAAGTGTGTAATATTTTCAAAGATATGAAGTAACATTTATGATGAAATATTAACTTTTATCTCTATATGTGACATTTACGTTAATCTTTTATGGAATATACAGAAAAAAGGGTACTTCGATGT
This sequence comes from Dioctria linearis, assembly GCA_963930735.1. Classification (NCBI taxonomy): domain Eukaryota; kingdom Metazoa; phylum Arthropoda; class Insecta; order Diptera; family Asilidae; genus Dioctria; species Dioctria linearis. Next base: position 37,060,364 of record OZ005740.1, on the reverse strand, counting down.
AGTACACAAAAATTGGTAACAATGGAGGAAAGCTGAACATATTTAATGGGAATATTATTGCTCTAAGGATCACGTTTTGTATGTAGTTAAAGGTTGTACATAAACATTAATTTGATTCCAATTCCAATTTGCCTAGACTTTGTTTTAGAAAGTTTACTTTTCAGTTGTGGGATTATTCAGAGGATCATATGTAGTTGAACACTTGCTATTTATTATTTTAATTCATCTTAATAAATTAATTAACTAATTAAGGCAGAACATTAGATTTGAACTTGAAACCAGGAATCGTTTTCGATTACAATTGTTTTCCTGAAAGAGAATCGTGGGCTGTGGGAAGAGCCTTATCGAGATTTCCGCAGTCCGCTCAAAGAATTTTCAAACAGAAGGTTCTTTCACTAATGCAGAGCCGGTGCTGGTGTTTACTTTCTTGAGTCTGACATTGTGGGTTGGGGCACTCACTTGGAAGGCACACTACTGTTTTTCGGGCTGAGGTCTTAGACATCGCAATAGCAACGAATATAGCCCTTGTTATGAAAATCAAGGGAAAGAAAATTTCTATCCTCTCGGATGATGGCTCTGAGTGGCCTTTGGATAACATCTAAGTTACTGGGGGACTGCAAGTCGTTTGTGGATAAATTGTGTATCCACAACAAGTTGTCCTTACAGTGGGTTCTCGGGTACATGGGGATCATGGGGAATGATAAGTCTGACCTGCTACACAGGTGCGATTTTAATTTACCCTTCCTTGGATCGGAACGCGCTGTGGGCGTTGCCTCCTCGGTGATCACCGAAAACATCAGCAGCGATGGGCGCACCTGACTAGATACTTGCAGGTATACAACACTTTTTCTTGATAGGCCTCATACGGATTTGTTTAACTTTCTCTTGGGGCACGGAAGAAAACAATGAAGATATAAGGTTGCCATCATCACCGGCCACAGCTCACTTCATGCTCTCAAGTTAAATTAACAAGTTTTCTTGAATTTCCCTGTACGGTATAAAATCGGCCCGTAGGTCCCAGGAACGCGGGAAAAAAATTTTTTTTTTTTAGCGTCATCTGGTATAGTGGGCTCTATTAGGGTGTCGTGGGCAGCCCTAAGTGCTTGTCCTGGCACGAAGGAGAGCCTGAGACACTGGAACTTTTTCTGTGCGCTTGTCCTGCCTTTAACCAGAGCACTTGGTTGAAAAGCTAACCACACCTATGTTGTCGACCTGATCCGCTTCATTAAGAGGACAGGAATGTTTTGGAGAGAGTTCGTTTGGTATTTTTTAGCAAGTTAGCATAATAGGTCGCCTTAGCCTCCTTGTCTGGGATCTTTCGTCCCACTACCTTCAATTAAAAACAAACAAATGCATTCAATAAAACATAAGTATGTAACTTTTATGAAAATAATGCGCTAAGACTAGTTTATGAGAAATACAAACAAGTCTTTAATACACAAATCGGTTAAAGTATTGACCTTAATAATGTTTCAAAAAATATGCATAAATGTTAGTCGTAAAATATACCTTTTCGTGACGTTTATAGTTTAATGAACCACAGCCATGGAGCGTATACCAGATAAAATGTCAATAAGTCAATGTGCAAGATAATTAAGATACTAAGTAGATTTATTCCATAGGGCAGTAAGCTTTACCTTATGGAAAGGTTTTGCCATCAGGTACCATATATAAGAGCACCTATTTTGATTTTGATATTTGAAGCTGTTTTCATCGAAATATTACTAAAACTCGATGTACATGTGGCGACGTAAAGGCACTTTTGCTTTTGTACCCAACTAGATATACCTTGTCGGAGACACTATATTGAACTGAACTTAAGGACGTTCCTAAAATACGCAGTTTTCAAATCTCCACTTTGTGCGGCTTGAGTGAATTTTTATGTAGCGTTAAGAGGAGTCAGTACTCAGCAAAAATTTCAATTTAGATATCAGCGAACCTGTAGGCAATAAAATTTATTATACGTAGGTTTGTGTCTTAAAAGTGAGAAAATTCATATAAAATTAGTTTTGACCTAGACCACAGGCCACATTAGAGACACATCTAGCGTAAAAAACAGAAATCCAACATGCGACAAAATTATACAGTTTAAGACGAAAAATCAATATTTGCAGTTTAAATAAATTGAAAATTTTTAACGAGAATTAACTCTAATAAATTTTTATGGCACATAATTGTTAAATATACTATTTTGCTTTGTAGTTCAACATCTTTCAACGAAATAGTGCAATTTCTCGTCGGTGAAATATCGGGAGAAAAAACAAGTACTATTAGAGTCAAATAATTAAAAAAAGCGAAACTAGAAATGAAAAAACTCGACGTTATTTGCTAGATCTAGGCTTTATCTTTCTAAAATAGTCACAATCTAAAGAAATAAGAATACCTACTAACAGGAATTTGATTTGAAAAACTTCAATTTTTATCATTTTTTACAAGTTTCCGAGCTAATATCTCCGTTTTAATGCCATTTTTTTTTATTTTTTCCGACGTTATTTCATAGCCCTCTTCGTTATCTTTAATTTAAACACAAATCATTATTCTGCTACAAATAGTTTTCCATAAATTTGCATTGAAAAATGTATGAAACTTCCAAAACTTGGTACTGACTCCTCTTAAGCAGAAGGCATTAAATTTAAAAAATCTAAACTATGTCAATATTTAAATCAGTCTAAGATTGTTCACAATAGAGCTTGCGCAGATAAGGAAGTATCCTAGAAAGTTTATTTCAGGGACCGAAAATAATGATTATTTTCATTTCTTCTGTAAAAAAATCATTTAACAAGGGATATGAAAAACCGGTCGTGGATGAATTTATATGCGCATTATCTGGCATCTACTTTCATTATGCGATAGAATTCGAAAATATAATTAATAAAAAAAAATCAACTCGTAATAATTATTTTTGAGTTTTAATTTTGAGATCACTAATAATCATTACATTTGAGTTTTACGCCATTCACTCAAGAATAAAACTTACATCTAAGTTTTTCGTTTTAAAATCATGAATAATCATCAGACTTGAGTTTTATTTTTTTCGCTCACAAATAAAACTCAGGTCTGATTTTTAAAATTTGGAATCAGAAATAATCATTATCGGTTGAGTTTTATTTTTTCGATCAAAAATAAAACTCAAAACAGTATTCCAGGCCCAAATTGTGTTGAATATTATTACTAACTTTTGTTTTCGGTACTTCTTGGGTAGTAGAATACACTGATAATTTTCATATTTTTTCAACTTTTTTTTAATGATGTTATAAGCCCTTTGTTAAAATTTATGCATTTAAGAACGCTTCTCATCACAATTGCGGGAGAACGTAGCAATGTGAAGAGTTGGAATATTTTTAGAGAACTCAAAATATGACTTTAGGCATCTAGTTTGAATATGCGGAAAATCGAATGAGGGGAACCTCCTCTTCCATATTTGAGGGGGGTTAGAAATTTTACAATCTGTAAATGTGAAGGAATTTTTTTCATAATAGTTTCCTGCAGCCTTCCTTTTCTATTATATCATTGTTTTGTGTAATAATATTATTCCTATTATTTAGTGGATGTTCTGTTGCATCTTCAGGAAATGCAAACAAAAAATATATAGATAAAATACGAACATTTTATAAATTTGTATTTAATTTAACGAAACACAATTCTCTCAAATTTGAATCTGACAAGTTATATCTCAAGTCACTAGGAATTAACTTCAGCGCAGAAAACGCTCTATCTACGATGACTGGAACACCATGTCTGGAACACCATGCAAAATCAATGCTATTCTATATAAGAAGGAAGTCTTATGTTTGTTGCCTTGCCAATAGTCCAATAGTTTCGAATCTATGTCAACTCGCTTTTCTTTGTATGATTCGATTTCTTTCCTTGCTGCAATCACCTCATAACTCAAAGTCATCTTCTGAGGATGAATCAACGTCTAATTCAATAATAGATTGCCCTAAAATAGAAGTACAACTTTGAACAGAAGATGAATGAGCATGGTAGTTCGTTATTAAATTGGTGCTAGAATAATTAAATATTACATTAATAATATAATAAACCAAGAATTATACATATGTAGGTGTTCAAAAAGATTCCATTATACCTATACATATAATCCATATTACATGTGCTCACGTTATTATTGAATATAACAGCCATTCCGCACAAAACTGATCATCTCCTATTTGGATGAAACTTTCACAGTTTGTAGAGAATGCCAAAATAGCTCACCCATATGATCCCCTCACTAGGAGGTTAGACATTACGTGATTTAGCGATAAAGCATCATTTTCAAGAAATCATATCTCGAGAACGGAGCAAGCGATTTTTCTGATTCAAATGCCAAATGAATCTTAATACTTTAATAGCAGCACAGAACGATGTGATTTCTTGAAAATGATCCTTCATCGTTAAATCACGAAATCTCTAATCCCCTAGCGAGAAGAAAATATGGGTGAGCTATTTTGGTACTACTTACAAACTGTGAAAGTCTCATCCAAATCGGAGATGGTCGGGTTTCGTGTGGAATGACTAATTCGAATATGAAGATTTCAATCCTGGAAGCCCAAGTCGGTAAAATTCTAGTTTTATTAAAGTATGTACGAACATATATGAATATGTTAAAAGCTGTTACGCGGACCTCGAAATGGCGTAACTTGGGCTCCTAACCCCTTTTGGCTGCTAGTGGAGATGAGATGGGTTAAAACAAAGGTCCTTTGGGCGCCACGTGATTTTCTTTTTCATAACGAGTTAAATCACGAAACTCACATCGGCAAGACAAAAAAGTAGGATGCAGTATGTATAACGTTATACAGATTTAATGTTTAGCAGAATTAGTACAATCGCGCTTATGAATGAAATATACGTATTGTAAATTAAATGCTAAGTATTTTCAATTGCAAAATACGTGTAAGTTCTCATTCGTATTTCTAAATTTACATATAATTTAATAAAAAAAAGGTACTTAGCTATGTCTTCCTGCGTAGCTGGAGCCCCTAGCGGTATGAAAAATGATTCCTGTTAAATGTTCCGTTTTTTTTCTCTCTCCCAAGCTCCCGTCAGCCCTCCTTTGTGTCCGGTATTCAGTACTCCTGGCTTTTCCTGTGTTTTATTTATTTTTTTTTTCTGATCTTGACTACTTGGCGATCCGCCCGGGAGAGAGAGAAGCTCCATCGTCTTCCATCACTCACGCCCCCTCATCGACAAGATTCGATGTCGAAATCAGCCACTGAACGTTAGAAAACTTATCGATTCTCACGATTTTGAATGGATGGCGTTCCGAATTAATTATGGCAAATTAGAGCATAAGGCGGAGAATTTTGTTTTACCCAGGCGCTAATTTAATTGGTCTATAATTTTTCGCTTTAGGAAACCTGGGAGGAAGTATGTATCGCGCATCATTTTAATATGAATAATAGCACGTAGAACTAGGAACTCCAGATTATGCAGTCAGACCTATGAAGAAAAGTGAATTTGACCTAAATAAACTAACTCAATTCATTCTGTAAATTCAATGAAGTTGCTAACTATAGACAATTCAAGAATAAGATAACTTCTGGCTTAGCAACTATTCCTACATACTTATTTGTAAATTACATATGAAGCTCTGTGTTCTGCAATCCATATTTCGTAACACAGCTACCAGATGGAAACCAATGAGATGGAATGCTTTTTCTGTTAGGGGCCTGTTCCAACCCATCTCTTCATTTTCGCCCTCGTCTTTTTATTAAAATTGTAGCTATTATAAAGTTTACATGTAGGTAACGCTATAGCTTATGATAATTATTTTGCTTTGCTCGATATTTATCATGAGACACAAAACAAAGCAAGCCCTTATGTAAGTATTGATTAACTCTGGAGACAAAAGGAAGAATTAACTTGTATACTTGTGCAGAGCATTTTAGGTGTGACATCGCTAGCTAGTATAAAAAGGCGAAGCTGAAGACATAGATGAGGATAGGGCCCAAATATTCAAAGAAACAAATAAAGGAACTATCGCGGTTTTGGTATAATAGAATTAAAGTCAGATATAATTAGTTTTATAATCTAAATACGACATTACAATGGAAAAATCTTTATCCCTAGAACTAATAAAATATTGAAATCTTCTAATGTTTCTTGAAGTGATATCCTTTACATGCCTTTTTTTAAAGATAGCATCCTAGAAACAATGCATTTCAATTGCTTTTTTCCAGAAACTTCTTCTCCTTCCGTACCAAATGGCGAAGCCTTGGATCTAGAAACAGACAGAAATCATAGTTTCATTCTCCAGTAATGAAAGTCTCCTACGCTCTAAATATTGCAGTATCCTGTTTTATGCAAATCATCACAATCAGCATGTCACGGCAACTATATTACATTCTACCTGAACTGCTAGATGATTCCTTCAAACTATAATGCCAGGTACAGAATAAAGTTGTCCAAGCAGTCAACTGAAGTCTGCTGTAGTAGCCGTTGTGCTCTTGCGTTTCCAAATAACGAACGCGTTCAATTTGTTCTGTAATCGTATATACTAGATACGTCCTTCCGTCGCATCGCCGCAACCAGAATTTAAATGTCCTAGATACCCTATAGAGCACAGTAAGATTGAGGACAACGCACTACACAAACGAATACTTTTGATACCCTAGGTGAAATCCCAAAGGGTATACTAAGGTTGTCATTCCGTTTTAGAGTAACCTGGATTGGACACGAACGCACAATGTTAAAGGTTGTTTTGATTTTTGCATGGCTCTGTGATTGTTTGTCTGTATGTCCGTCCGTCTGTCTGTCTGTCTGTCTGTCTGTCTGTCAGTCCTCTGTCTGTCTGTCTGTCTGTCTGTATATCTGTCTGTTCATCCTCAGGATATCTCGAGAGCGCGGTGACTTAGATAGTTGAAATTTCGTGTTGTGTATGATTTTTAAGGAATTTGTAGATTTAAGTTCGGACCAACCGGGCGACCCCTGCTGAAAAAGCGTAGACGTAGTAGCCTGAAATTTTTTACACGGCGTTTTCATAAAAATAGTAAATACATTTTGAAAAATATACTACATCGGGCAAACCTTTCTTGGTGTGTCCATACAAAAATTTAGGTTTTTACGTGTACTGTATGAATAAGAAGGATCAGTCACGTTTCTATTGTACGGAAAACTTCTTCAGAATATGAAATCCTACGAAATTGGTTAGGATGATTTTCACTGCCCGACGAATCATTCTACAACAATCAAACTTGCACAGAAGGGTGACCATACGAAATTACATACGGGCATTCATCTGGGTAGCATAAAAATTGGTCTTATAGCAATTCTAGCTTTTTGTATCTAGTGATTCAAAAAACAATAACATAATAGAAAAAGAAGGCTGCAGGAAACTATTATGAAAAAAATTCCTTCACATTTACAGATTTTAAAATTTCTAACCCCCCTCAAATATGGAAGAGGAGGTTCCCCTCATTCGATTTTCCGCATATTCAAACTAGATGCCTAAAGTCATATTTTGAGTTCTCTAAAAATATTCCAACTCTTCACATTGCTACGTTCTCCCGCAATTGTGATGAGAAGCGTTCTTACATGCATAAATTTTAACAAAGGGCTTATAACATCATTAAAAAAAAGTTGAAAAAATATGAAAATTATCAGTGTATTCTACTACCCAAGAAGTACCGAAAACAAAAGTTAGTAATAATATTCAACACAATTTGGGCCTGGAATACTGTTTTGAGTTTTATTTTTGATCGAAAAAATAAAACTCAACCGATAATGATTATTTCTGATTCCAAATTTTAAAAATCAGACCTGAGTTTTATTTGTGAGCGAAAAAAATAAAACTCAAGTCTGATGATTATTCATGATTTTAAAATGAAAAACTTAGATGTTGGTTTTATTGTTGAGTGAATGGCGTAAAACTCAGATGTAATTATTATTAGTGATTTCAAAATTAAAACTCAAATTTTAATTTTTACTGGTGATTAAAAAAGTAAATTTTGAATGATGATGATTATATCGTAATTTTTATTATTTTGATCGTAATGATTACGGTCCCTGGTTTATTTATCTGAAACAGTTCAATAAACCTTCCTTGATCTCCTACCCCAGAGACGTCATTTATTGAGGAAAAGCAGATCAAGAGAACAACGGTTGTAGGTGCTCTTCATATGTGATAAGCAGTACAATTACATTCAGATTGTGAAGCGTTATCATAGAAGATAATCCTGCCTCAACCTTTCATCTCCTTAGCTTACAGCAGCTCTTTATTTCCGTAATTAACCTTAACCCTTAACCTGCGATAATGCAGCAGTGGTTATAGAAGCTATCCCTAAAGGACGGAACTATAACCACATATGATGAAATATATTGACGAAATAGATTTGGATTGGATGCATGCGTCACGTCGCGATGAAGAATAAGGAAGTAGCCAATCAATCTATTTTCAGTAAAACTCATAAGGAATCCGTCCAGTAGGCTAACCAAAATCAACTTGGATCAAACTCATGTTCGCAGAGGCTACAGAAAATTGGAAATCTTGAAAAAAAAGAGAAACCGCCCTATATTCCACAAGGAGTTCTGAAGATTTTTCTGTGATCTCCACGATCAAAGAAAGTTTGATCACTTTTTAAAACTTCCGCCGCCATTGACTCTTCATGAAATTTTTTTAGCAGTTTCTAGTCATTTCCGATCAACAGATAAAGCAAAACTTAGAAGTAGAGAGTTGAAACTCTTGTATTGTCTGCAAAAGAACAAATAAGTCTTTTTAATATGAAATGAAATATTTCGTTTAGAAGTAATAATGTGAAATGATTCAAGAGGATGCAGGTTGATATTGAAGTAATCAACTTAAATAACATTGGCATCACATCTAACTGTAAGATAGCTTTTTTTAGATGTCTAGTGTAAGGAGAGGAAACAGAGTAGTACGAATGAGTAATCTTGGGCCAGTATCTAAAAAATATTATGAACGGACGTACACTCTTTAAGTGTTCAGCCTGTCTACTTGATGGTTCTGCAAATAATTTTGACTCTGAATCTGTTTCAGCTCTTAATAAAATAGTAGATCAGATGGCTCTCGATATTGATACCTTGAAAACCTAGCAGATGGAATTTAATAAGTCCGTTAAATCAATTGTTGTGAGCTTTACTGAATTTAAGAGCATCGTAAAAACCCTCGATGAACCTAGCACACGAATGAAAAAGCTCGAAGAGGAAAACGTTGGCTTACATCGTGATATTGACAGACTAAATCACGCTGAAGAGAAAAATTTGACCAATTTCCTTGAGATCATCAATATCCCTGCATCTACTTCCGAAAATATACTGGATATCGTTGGGAAAATCCACTGCTTTCCAAAAGTACCAGTAGAAGACACTCATATCGTTAAAGCTAATCGAAGTCAATGGAGAGATAACAATCCTGAGCGCCCTTCTAGAATTGTAGTGAAATACACTAATGAATTTATTAGAGATAGGGTTATTGCCGCGTATAAGGTTAATAAAAACTTAACTTTTGAAACAATAGGTATACAAGGTGAAGGAAGGATTTTCATAAATGAGTTCCTAACTGCTTCTAAAAGGAAATTACTTTATGATTCTAAATTGCTTAAGGAGGAACTTAATTTTAGATTTGTTTGGGTAAAGAATGGGCAAATTTATCTGAAACATACGAAAGACTCTAACGTCTACCACGTTATTAATTATAAATCACTTGAATCTTTTCGTCGAAAAATGACTTCGAATTGAACATATACTACCAAAATTTCCGGGGGCTGCGCTCTAAAACTGAAGACTTGAAGCTGTCATAGCTGGAGATAAAAAGATAGTAAAGAACTACCGGCCTATTTCTATTTCTAATGCCTTAGCTTTGATTATTGAAAAACTAATTTACTATAATCTACTGCCCCAAATAAAACCCTACATCAGTCCACAACAACATGGCTTCCTACCACATCGATCTACTAATCTTTCATTATTAACAGACTCTATTACCCTAGCTCTTGATGAAGCTAAACAGGTAGATGTTTTTTATGCGGACATATCTAAGGCATTTGATAGAATCAATCATAATATAGTTACGGCTAAGATAAAGAAAATGGGTTTTGACTCTAACAGTACCCTCTGGTTTCAATCATATCTCTAAAATCGACAGCTCTCTGTTGTAATAAATGGTTTCTCATCTTATCTATTTACTCAAACTTCGGGCGTACCCCAAGGCTCGATTCTTGGCACGCTTCTCTTCTTATTATACGTTAATGACCTTCCCAAAGAACTCTGCTCCTTGTCTTTAATCTATGCTGATGACATTAAAATTTATAGAGTAATATATGATCCATCTTACTACCAGTATCTCCAAAATGACATCCAGAAGCTACTCTCATGGTGTAACAAAAACCATTTGTCCCTAAACGTGGACAAATGCAAATGCATTTCTTTTACAAGAAAACGCACTACGCTGTACTGGGAATATAAGTTGGGCACTCTTCCAGTTAACCGTTTCTCAGAAATAAATGACCAGGGCGTACAAGCTAAGCTATTGTTTGACTCTCACATTAATAATATCAACAATAAAGCTTTTAAAACTCTGGGGTTTGTCTTAAGGTGTGCTAGGCCTTTCAAACAGCCCTCTACCCATAAAACTATGTACAATACCCTAGTTAGATCCATATTAGAATACGCTTCCGCAATATGGAATCAATTTTACACAACATACAAAAATAAAATCGAGAGTGTCCAACGCAGATTTACTAGGTACTTGAACTTCAAACTTACGGGCTCATATGAACACTATGACGGCACATTGACTAGATATACTCCATGGTATCTCTAGAAGCACGTCATTCCTATCTCGATGAAACTTTGTTATTTAAAATATTATACGGCTCTATTGATTCCTCTGAGCTTTTGTCCAAATTAAAAATTAGCTTTCCTAGCCGTTTAACTCGACAGCTATCTACGTTTCACATAGATCCACCCCGTACCAACTTGCATCTCAAGTCACCTTTCGTTAGAATTCAAAGGGCCCACAATGCCTTATACAATGATTTGGATATACTCAGTGATACCTTCGGGTATTTTAAGCGCAGCCTCTTACCTGAAATTAATCCACTGGATAAGTTATCCATTCTAAATTGATCAACTTAACTTTAATTTTTATTTGCTTCCTTCCTTCACTTTATCTTTTCCGTATACTAACCTTGCTGTATGCTCTATTGCCCTCTCTTCTCTGCTTTGCTTTACCTCACATTATACTGTTTTAAAGTTAGTTTAATTTCTAGCTTTATTCCTATATGTGTAGAAGTAGGGTTTTAATTCTGTATTTCTATTATCCTTAGTTTTACTTAAGCTTTTTGATTTGTATAAATGAATTTAGATAGTATGTCTATGACTTTTAAATTTATCTGTAATTACATTATTTAATTTTATACTATTCCTTTTCCAATGAAATTATTGTTTATCATCCTCTGTATCTAGGTTTAATTTCCATATGATAATTGGTTCTTTTCCTTTGAAGTCAATTAGCGCTAACCAAACGGTAGTAAGTAATTGGATTTATGTATCTGTTTACTATCGTATTAATTTTTATAAATAAATACATACACGATTTGTAGACTTCATGAATCACAGAGCCCTAAGCCATGGTAGTTCCATGTTCATGGTTCTTGTACAAGTGTCGAGCGTGGTTTGGGTAGGACTAGAAATGAGCAAAGCAACGTCCTAGTAGGGCAGATGGTAATATACCACACATCAAAAAATAGGAAATTTTCGGAATTATAAGACAGCTATAGACATCGGTTGCATTTTACCATTAAAAGCCAGTATTTTAGCCCTATTCGTTTTTACTTATCCATGCCATTTAATGTGGTAGAAGTAAGTGCTTTTCATGGTTTCCGTGTAAAATTTCATTCAAAGGTGACTTGTTTCGCTGTTAGCTATTAAGGATTCCCAAGACCAATTTTTTTTTCTTGATGAAGGTAAAAACATTATCAAAATTTTATAAAAAGAAAATATTCTCAAAATTGTGGTGAAATACAAGGCTATAATTTAAATTTAATACTGATCTAGAAAGTTCAGTCTGGATCTTTTGGAGATCGAGCTACTGATGTGACACGGCAGTCCTAAATGATAATACATAATCGAAATTTTATTTCTTTCCAATATACAAAAAAGCAAGTAGTTATAAGCAATATCTAACGAGATAGTTAGGCGCATTATTACTACAGGTTTAGAAAGTGGTTGTGTTCGGAAATGTACCTCCCGGCAGAGACGCCCATCAAAGAACCACCTTTCACCATAAGTCATAAGTTTTTAAAGTACAGAATTATATTGGCATTGATTGTGAAAACATCTTAGGGCTGAGACAAATGAAGAAATTAATTACGCATTCGCAACATAGTCGAAAAATATTTCTCACGATCAGCAGAAAAGAACTAAGACACATTACGGACCGACTTACAGGACATTGCCCACTCAGGGAGGGGGGGGGGGGTGAATCTGATCTCTTTGTCGTAGCTTAGTCGTATATTTTTGTCACATATTTTGACACTCCACCTCAAATTTGTCGTACTTTTATATTAACCATATTCGTTTTGATTAATCCTTTTCATCAACGACAGAATAAACTAAAATGAATTTGCAATGAATTAATGTCAGAATACACGCCTAAAAGTACGACAAATTAGTCAGCTAGCTCTGAGGTTGTGACAAAAATTTTATATTGTGGTAGATTTATATTCTACATCTAATTAGAGCTATACAAGTGCTTAAATTTGAATTTGTAATGCGAAGTGTCATTTTCAGTTCATTCAATGTAATGCAAGGCTTGCTGAGCTGGATAAAAACACAGAAAATCAGTAGAAAAGTTCATTTCATTTAGGGGTATCTTTTGACATTAAAGTACGATAAACGATCAGAATCACCCTCCAGATATCATTTCAAAAAGTTGGTTAAGGTCCATAGAGAGACCCGTCGCTTCTATATGGTAAAGGTCGAAACTGTTGAACACATCCTCTGCGACTCTGAAGGATAAAACATCTAGAAAAGACATTCTTATTGCCAGTGGGGATTACAAAGAAGTTATCTATTCTATATAAAAAAATTTATAAACCCTGTATCTACCGCTCTGGTTGTTTAATTCAATTTACTTACTGGCAGAAAAGAACATAGGCTGAGAGAATAAAATGAAATTTTCCATTTGCAAATGTCAAAACTCAGGGGCATCATCATACTGTCAAAATAAATTGAATTTCTTATCCGGAATGTTCAACTTTTAGTCCTTAAATACTCATCATTTGCCACGAACCGAAAATTCGTAATAGCTAAATGCACAACAATTAAATAATGTTAGAGTTTCTTTTATAGCAAACATTTTCGGATGTTTTTTTGAAATTTTTTAAGTGATCATTAATGTCTTCAGGGACTTTGAAACCTCTTGGCTTTTAGCAAACAAATTTATTTTTTGATGTTATTTTTTTTTTTAATTTTTCTTAAGAAAAACAAGTAGCAAAAAAACCTTTTTCACTGCAAATATAATTTTCTCATACCAATTACAGGTATATAAGTAGGCTATAAGTATATCCATATTCAAAAGTCCTCTTTTTAATTTGTTTTCCTTTTTATTTTTTCATCCAATCCATATACCTACGGAAAATATGTGCACAAAGCTTTTGCTCGCAATACTACATAATTTCAGTTCCATTGAGAAGGGCAGAAAAGATACCTACACTACCCTCATATAATATATTCCCTTAGTAGTGAATGGTATTACCTTAAAATCCCAAATTATTCATGGCTCTCAAAGGTAGAATGCTAACAAGAGGAAAAACAATCCTCCGACCCAGACAAATGCCCTCGAGGAAAAAATGATGAGATAGAGAGCTGTTTTTCCGTGTATCTAATTCAAGATTCCAAACAGATTTTCTCTCCATTGCTGAGTTATATATATAAGGAAAATGGGAAAATTACATTATTTTCACTTTGAGGAGTACACCAAGAAAAAGTGACGTAAACTGAAGAATATATGCACGAATGAGCGGCCCGATAGACATGATAACGTGCACGTTGCTGCTGGTGTATAACTTGTGGGTGACGGTTCTAACAATACGTGGATGGATATTGGATAGATACTATATGTGTATGGATGATGATACAAAAATGCTATAAGATCTGCATATATAAAAATAACGTACCTTATTTTGTATTCGTTGAAGTCTCGCACAAAATTGTAATTTAATAAAGTGGATATTCCTGTAAACGGAAACAGGGGTGTGGAGTAGAAGGTGTTGTATCGAGATTATTATATATTTTTTTCCTTTTATTTTTCTTACTAAAAATGATTTGTCTGGAGGTTTTATCATTTCTTGTTTAATAGTTTTATTTGACTAAAACTTATAAACAAGTCTGACCTGGCAGTAGTATAATAAAATTTGTGAGTTATGTGCAGTGGTATGGCCATGGCATTGCTTCACTTGGGTTTTCCGATTTAATTTAATTAAAACAAATAAAACTAAAATCAAATAAAAATTTGCTGCAAAAATATCTTCAAAATATTTCCATTAAAAATATTTTCCGTGAAACCTTTTTATTTGTACTTCGCTATAAACTATAAAAGAGAAGCGATTATAAAATCACCTCCATCTGAACAAAACAATTAAAAATAAATCAATCGAACAACATGCAACGAGAAATATAGCACTTGAACAAGTCTGAGTTCTGAGCTCTGAGGAGATGGTTTTATTTTTACTTCCATCAACAATCGAACAACATCCAACAAAAGTATGGTATTCGAACACATCTGGGATCTACCTATGATGACGCACATTTCTGTTGCTCCTTCGCCGCTTATAGCTACACTCAATAAGAAATTGTTCTATGCCTAATGCTTATGACAGACATGGGATATCGATATCTAGATATTCATATCTATATATTCCGAATATCTTGATATTAAAGTATCCTTTGTTATGGATGTACGTAGAGATGTACGTGATATCCATACTGTCAGCATGAGCTGACAGATCACTCGGTGGACAGCTTTGACTGTAGGGCGGCACACTAGCTCGCCTCGGCTGTTGGCGGAGAGTCTGGGGAGGTTTCACGAAAAACTGCCGCTGTCCAACCAGCCATATACAAAAAAAAGTTCGTGCCTTCATACCAAAAAGGAAGCACACATCCGGTCCTGAAGGGACCATTACACCACTTATCCTTACCTTAGTGAAGGCGCAGATGATAGGCCTTCAGCTGCATTGCCCCATATCCACCCCATGACACTGAGGGCAGCAGTCATTTTCTTCAGCGTCCCTTGTTGACCTGAAAATAGAGTAAAGGAGCGGAGCTATTGAAGCTTCATAGTGAGAGGGCATCATGAGAGTGATGGAGAAAGTAGTGAAAACCTCAGAGCATTTTTACGTTATAAAAAGTATTTAATTTGTTGACATAGTGACATTCTTAGTATTACTACTCCTACCTCTTTTCTTTAACAAACTCGTATTACAAGCTGTTAGACCCTTTCTTTATTTATGTACATGTAACATGCCCTTTTTTTTAGGCTGAGAATATGGTGCGTACTTACAAAAAGAAACGTGTCAATGACGTTATAGAAGACTATATTGATGAAGCTAAAAAGGCAGTGGAAGAAGGAATGTCACTCCGTCAGGCAGCCAATTTATACAATGTCAAGCATACTACATTATACTACAGATTAAGGGGAAAAGCCGTAAGTCATAAACCAAAATACTCATCTAAATATACTGCTCAGCAAGTATTTACTTCGCAGCAAGAAAAGGAGTTGGAGAAGTACATAGTTAAATGCTCACAACTGAATTACGAGCTTAGCTACATAGCTATTAGAAAATTGGCATATAGTTATGCGAAAAAGTTAAGCCAGTGCCCACAAAAATGGGAAGAATCCGAAATCGCTGGTATAGAGTGGAGTGGATGAAGGGATTCATAAAGCGGCACAGGAATTTGTCCCTACGTAAGACCGAAAATACCAGCTTGGCTCGGGCTACTAATTTTAATAAAAAAAAATGTCACTGAGTTCCAGCAGAATTTAATGGAAGTTCTTCAGAAATTTAAGTTCACGGGATACAAGATATTCAACTTGGATGAAACGGACATTACTACTGTTGTTCAAGCATCAAGAATAGTAACTCGAGTTGGTATTAAACAGGCGGGGCAAACTGTATCTGCGGA
The DNA here is from genome assembly GCA_963930735.1 of Dioctria linearis. NCBI lineage: Eukaryota > Metazoa > Arthropoda > Insecta > Diptera > Asilidae > Dioctria > Dioctria linearis. The sequence goes on along the minus strand of OZ005740.1, from coordinate 37,044,221 downwards.
GAGAGGTCAGCTTGTGACTATGTGCGCGATTATCAATGCGGCAGGGAATGCTCTTCCACATGTATTTATATTTCCTCGGGCAAAAATGGTTGATTTCTTGAAGATAGGTGCTCCTGAGGGATCTCTTGAAATAGACCCTCAAGTGGATGGATGACAGCTCCACTCTTTCTTAAAACACTGCAACATATTAAGAACTTTACTCAATGCAACCGAGATGATCCAATATTAGTATTGATGGATAACCATGAAATCCATACTGTACATTAGAGGCTGTTTTGTACGCGAGGGAAAATGGTATTGTACTCTGTACATTTCCCCCACACTGCACGCATAGACGACAGCCCTTTGATGTGTCAGTAATGGGGCCATTTAAAACTAAGTTAGCAGTTAAACAAAATGAATGGCTCCTTAATCATCCGGGAAAAACTATTACGATTCACTATTTAGCAGGAATTGTAAAGGATGCATTTTAACAGGCATTCAATAGAATAAATATACTAGCAGACTTTAAAAAAACAGGAATTTGGTCTTTCAGTACAACCGTATTTACTGGTGATGATTTTCTATCTTAGACTGTCACGAATTTATCTTCTAATGAAGGCTCTAATTCAACACCCACAAACACTAATAATATTAACGACGTTACACCTGCTTCTGCTGAAATTGGGCAAACTTATATAGTATCAAATAGAAATATTCCAAGTACCAGCAAAGAGGTTATGTCTCCGGAAATTGTCCGTCCATTTCCACAGGCACCGCGAAGGGAAAGCACAAATAAAGGTGTAAGGAAGAGGGGACAGTCCAAAATTCTCACTGCAACACCCGAAAAAAATAGGATTGAAGCAGAGACCAGAGAAAGGTCAACAAAGAAGCTGAAAGTTCGAACTAAAACCGCAACACCCGCAAAAACTAGGATCGAAGAAGAGACCAGAGAAAGGGTAACCAAGAAACTGAGAGTTCGAACTAAAACCCCAATACCCGCAAAAAAATAGGAATGAAGAAGATACAAGAGAAAGAGCAACAAAGAAGCTGAAAGTTCTATCTAAAATATGAACTAAAAAGATATCTATAAAAAAATTAAATAATGTTTTTGTTTACGAATGAAATAAGTTTGTTTATGTTTTTCGTTTATGTTTTCCTAATAAAATGAACTATTTTATTAATTTTCATTAATTTTTTATTTCTGTGTCCGTTATTATCTTAGTTGAAATCTACCTCGTATAGTGTTAAAATGTACACCTGCATGGGGTAGTTTTAAACAGATAAAGGTAAGGCGATAGCTGTTATTACAAAACAAATCTATTCACAGCTTTATTTTTCACACTCATTACAAACTAAAACCAAGCGATCAACTTATTTATTAAAAATTCAGAGGACGAGAAAAGTGCTAATCTGAATACCCGTAAGGCAAAATATTAAAAGTTGTTCAAATGCCCCCCCCCCCCTCTCCAGCTACGAGAATAATTAGACCTAAGCATGAATGGAACTATGAAAAAGATATCTATAGATATGAACGGTAAAGGACAAAAAACTCCTGTATATGACTATGACTATGCAAAGGCAATGCCATTAGACAAAACTAGCAGACGCTACGAAATTCATTATGTGAAAGGATGAATATAAATATATAAATGCAATGTCTTTAGACTAAAATAGCAAATAATACCGCTACGAAATTCATTATTTTTAACGATAAACCAATATCTGAGAACGATATTATCAGACAGGAAAGCGCGGAAACCACTAAATTCAATATCTACGGAAGAATAAAACTGCGTAAGCCAACATCTTTAGTCAGAGCAGTGGCGGCCACAGGGGGGGGGGGCTATCAGGGCGATCCCCTCCCTAGAGCTCCGACCGCCCCTCGCTATAGCTCTAATAAAGTCAAAATTTATACTCTAATCAAATAAAATCGGAAAATATATAAATAAAAAATCTTTTTAAAACACACTAAAAATTAGAAAATAATTTCTTCCTTCATTTTATATTTTCATTAAATATTGAAATTATATTAACATTTATTTGTGTATAAAATTTAAAAATTTCAAGGTAGTAAAAGAAAGCAAAGTTGAGCAATCTGATGTTTTTAAAAAAATTTGTGTATTTGTATTTAATGGAAGATATCATTTGTATATTGGAAAGTCGTAAGTGCATATTTTATGATTTTAGTAAATCATCTTTTAAATTTTAAGCCTTCAAAAATAAAAACTGTATGATAGAAGTTTTTCGCTTTGCTTTGTTTCATTGATGTTCCAATCAAATGATAAAAAGTTCATGTTACTAGGAATGGTATAATAATTATCGTTAACTTATATAAACCTGAAGGAAAAACGTGTATACCAAAATAAGTTTTTAAAGGAGGTCCAATAAATAAATATTAATGTTATTTTATGGTATCAGATAACTCAATGCATTCGAATAGGCTATAGAAATTCTTAATAGAATCATACTGCAAATCAATTATAATTTATAACAATTTTTTCAAAAATTTATTAATTTATTTTAGTCTAAATAAAGCCTGAAAATATATTTTATCCTGCTTAGACAAAAAAGGCGGCAAATCTTTTATGTTCTTCTTTTTTTTCCTTCGGTGGCTGGAAGAGAGTATTTGTAGAGTTCGAAGAAAACCTTTTTCTGGTCTCATTAAAAAGTTCGCTTTAAAGATACGATCAATCTCCCGGCTGAAGTATTATATTTAAGCTTATAAAGTTCACCTGTTCCATAAAGTAAAATCGTCAGTTTTGAAAACGGAACGCTCTGAAAATTACGCTTAGTTGTTCTTTTAGCAAAACATTTGAAACCACTTGAGTTTATTTCGATTACTCGTAAAATCAAATTTCAATATTTCATGTTGCTTAAAATCCTGAGCAATGATAGTGGGCTATGATTTCTTTATGCTTCAAATATTTGTCAAACACTGTAACATTGTGTACGCTATTCACTTCCTAGATTTGCGAATGACCCGGTTCTGAAAACTTTTGAGTAACAGACTTGTTTTGTTTGTTGTCATTCAAAAGTTGCAATATAGCCGTCGAAGTTATTCTGATTTGGTTTTGAGGGATACATGAATCATTCCACAGAAATATATGTTCGCCACGTGAGCCATTCAGTATAATTTTTATCAATAACTTTTTAAGAACTGATACTAAATTATTCCCTGAACGTCGCTAAGTACTTCTGTGCACACGGCGCAAAATGTTATGTTTTTTTTTTAATTTGGTAAAATAATGTAGCGGTTAGATTATACGTTCAATTTTCGTTTATAATAAAACATCGAAGCAAATACCTACCTTTGGTAAATTGAAGACACTCTGCAAATCTCGTATCATATAACAATAGTATTGGGGTCAGTGTTCGTTCCATCAACTTTTCTTACACTTTTAAGTAAAATTTATACTTCGTTAAAATCTTAAACATACGAAAATCTTTCAAATCGAGAATTTACGACAGTATTTAAAAACTTTATTATATTATTATTTAAAGGTTGTAGTGGTGTATCAGACTTTTGTATGTATGACATAACAATACTAACAATGAGCTCATGTAATCTGTAGCCAATTAATATTCGAGGTGTAATCAAAGAATTCGGTGAATGAATGTTTATAGCAGCAACTTCTGTTGCTATATCCATTTGAAGCTATCCGTCTGATAGCCTGATTCTTTCAGAAAGTCAATGTTAAGGTTAAACAAGTTGTGACTTGTTAGCCGGCTTCCAGAGTAGGAAGAGTAACGTCGTGTTTACCGTGTCTGTCGCACATTATGGATTTCGAACAACGTGCTAATATTACATTTTGTTTTAGTTGGAAGAAAGTGGCAAAGACGCTCATTATTAGTTAAAATCATTATATAGAGATAATGAGCAGACTCTGAGGACTGTCTATAAATGATTTGAGCCATTTAAAACCAAAAATGAGTGGGTTGAAGACGAGCAATGGTCGGGACGTCCTTGGACCTCAAAATCACAGGTAAATGTGCAAAAACTGGCAAAACGGATTCGTTCAAGAGAGTTTGGAGTAGAACTGAACATCTCGATTGTGTCCGTGATAAGCCAGAAAAATGATTCAATGGCTTCCTCTTTCATCACGACAACGCTCCGTGCCACACCTCGCTCTCGATACGCGAGTTCTTTGAAAAAGAAATAAATCCTGTCTATCCGCATCCACCGTAATTCTCCAATTTTAACACCATTCGACTTTTGGCTTTTACCAAAAATAAGAACTACACTAGACGAAAAACGTTTGACACCTTTTTCGACATTTAGAGGGTCTCACGACAGAGCAGCTAAAGGCCGTTCCTAAAGAACCCTTCCAGAAATGCTTCCAATCATGGAAAGAACGTTGGGATAAGTGCATCGCTAGCCAAGGAGAGTACCTAACTTTGGAAGAAAATAATTCGAATTTGATGTAAACTGATTACTTATTTTGTAATAAAACCATTCACCGTATTTTTTTCATCACACCTCATAATATAAGTAATTAATTTCTTTCTTATTTCCACTTCTAGGTTTAAAATTATTTAACCCCCCCGCCCTCCCCGATAGAGAAAATGTCTGTATCCGCCCTTGCGACAGAGCAGTGAAAAAACTAAATTTTGTGTGTATATATAAAAAAAAAACAATATACTCATATAGAAATGTTAAAAGTGGCATTTACGTTGGCATTGTTTGTGGTCCATCGCCAAGGCGCCTCCGTGGATGTCCCGCTGTATCACTGCTCAAAAGATAAAAAATACCAATCTCTATGATCAATTGGATTTCGTTTTCAAATAATGATCTATAAAAAATTATTATCTAGCAATATACTAGACTAGTACTTGAGCTTAACTAATTCCTGACATAAATTATTCTATACAATCGATAGTGGTACTGCTGTTCATTCATCTGAATGGAACTCGGAACTAAATTCGTCAGAAGAATGAAAGCTCACAGTAGATACTGAAGTTGGGGACCTACCGGTAGAAGCAAAACTCCACACTTGTGAATTGAAGCCGAATCCAGATAGTTCCAATCAATAGGTATATTACTATCGTCTATCCTCCAACAAACATCAGACTTCAACAACACCGTCTCCTTATTCCCCAGTACGGACTCGCGCTCGCAGATCCCAATTAAAGTTGGATTAATCAGAAATCCCTTGTCAAAAATTGGGGCCAATATGTATATACGTAACCTGCTTTCAGATAAATCTTCCAATTAGCTCTTGTATGAGATCATGCCGGATGGATTGTCTCGTGCCAAAAAAATTGCTTCCGCTTCTATAAATTAAAATCGTCATAACTCAGGGCGCGCAAGTTTATCAGCCCTTTATTGTATGGTCGTTTCTTTTATCTGCGACTATATTTTCTCAACTTTTCCACAATTATCACGCCAAAAGAGAAAAACGTGTTACACCTGCCTAGATTCTTCGCCTTCTTCTCTTTATGAGGTTTTTTTCCCAATTGCTGAATATATCAAGTTGTTAAGGTAAATTATTTAGATGTTAAAACATTATTGAAATTCACCTGAATATCTCAAATCACGAGAACGATGCCAGAAGAAAATCCTAGATTTTACCCACTGTCCGATTACTTCGTATTTTCACGATAAAAGCACAAGACAGATGTCTACCCTCTTCTTCTTCTTTTCCAACCCGTTTTCCTGTCGGACACTTGTCACAGTCAGACTTGAAACGTCTAGTCGAGTCTCGTCAACAGCACATTCGTCGTGTGGCCCACGCTGTGTGCTGCTGCTAGCCATCGGGTAGCATACTGCTGCCTGCAGTACGCTACTACCATAACACCCTGACAGACATAAAAGGGACATCGATGACAAACCGTACTTTGACATTTCAATTCAATTATATTAGCTTTAATGGAAGCTAAACGGCAACTATTAATTGTAAATATACGATAAATCTAAGATTTGGAACTAAAAAAGAAAAAAATTGCGTTATTTTGCCTAAAGATCATTGTTCAGGTGCAAAATGTATCGGCGGATGTGGTGTCTCAATTCACACTTTTCTGTAAAACGAAGAAAAGTGTGCTCAAAGGTTTGTTTAAAAATAACATAATTGTAATGGAATACTCTATTAACTGAATTTTCTTTATAAAGTTAAGGTAGAAATTCACAGTTTTGGGAAACGGAAGCACAGCGGTTCGATGAGGAAAAATTCAAAACGTATTTGCATGGTCTGTTGATTTGTAATCTATAAACTATAAGTAAATAAATAATGTGTTAATTCTTCAAAACTGTATATGAATGTAAATGATTATGGATAGTTATACAGATTTGGACAAGGTAAGAGCTTTGCTTAAGATTATGTGTGATCGTTCTCGAGGAATTAATGCCTGCAGATTAAAGCCCTGGCCACACCGGGAGCGGCGCGGCGCGGCACGGAACGGCGTGGCACTGCCCGGTGGCACGCGTCAAAATAGAGTGTTCACACCGAGGCAAATTTTATCCAAATGTACTCCAATTCCGAGGAAGAAATTCTATTATTAATAGTTCTGCTTGAAGAAAAACAGAGAAAAGTGATGAGGTTCGATTACAAATATACTTAAGAATGCAAAAAGCCTCATTTAACGAATTGTGCGGACTTATTTCGAATGAAAAGGAATTTTGCCGCCAGCGGCAGCGGCAAAATTGTGTTTTTGAGTAATCTCCAAAATCGCCGCGCGGCAATTATTTTGCCGTGCCGCGGCGCTCCCGGTGTGACACCCACTTAAATGTAAGAATTATCCGGAAGAAAATAGACTAGATTCGCTATATACTTTCTGGCTCCATTGTTCATGCGATTTTAATCGGCGAGATATGGTTAAACAGTGATTTGGCTTCACCCTTCTTTGCTATCCCTGGATATACCCTATTTAGAAATGATCGGAAGAAGCGTTTTGTGTGCCGTGGTGGCAATATACATTAAGGATTGTCTTAAAGCAAGGGGGCTGTTTCTTTGTCGATGGACTTGCCCATTGAATTTATCAGTGTAGAGGTTGGATCTGGGAACGAAAAATGCTTAGTGTGCGCAGTTTACTGCCCTCCAATGGTTTTCGATGATTTTAGCGCTCGGTAGTTTGAGTACTCCATGTCACGTATGTCCCAAATCTATGCTAATGTTATTGTAGGAGGAGCTCTAAATGTCACCCTATGCCGTCATGAAAATTCATCAGATCTGTTTTTACATTTCGTTCAGTGCCTTAATCTAAATGTAATTAATTCTTTTCCAACGTACTTTAATGCAGCGAATCCTTCATTACTCGACCAACTCATGGTTACAGACTCGAATAAAGTAATTTCACACAACCAAATTAAACCCCCCCCCCTCCCAGCACCCTGGAGCAGCGCCCAGCAGCACCGACGATATCGCTATCAGCTCCCTCTTAAAATACATGATGTTACATAGGCACCCACATCTCCTACACTCCTTTTTCATCCCATCGTCTTTAACTTTATTCCTTTACCTGTGCCTAATACCTTATAGCACCTATAGCACCTATATAGGGTATCGACATTTGGTACATACCATAACAGTAAACTATGTATAAAAATATGCTATTTCCCTTCTAGCGGTTCGAAGCCCGACTATATTTGTAAACACAGGATTTTTCAACATACAGATGAAATTCTCCATCTCACTCTCTGAGAAATATATTCGCTTTAAACTTGAAAATATTTTAGGCAAAATACCCTCCAAACAGGAGCTAGTGATAGACATCACATGTTAACATTTCTCAACTTAATCCAAAAAAAAATGTAGGTATGTAACTTCCCCATAAAAACAATGCGAATATTCCAACCATGGTCTAACTTGAGGTCTGTCAACGATAGGCCATTCTATAAAGAAAACAAAAAAAAAAAAAGAAAAACGCACAATCTGAACAGAGAGTCGCTTCTTCTAAGGGAGTTTATTTAGTCTTCAAAAGTCAATTCTTAGCAATCTTTTTATGTGTGCGGTGTTTTTCCTTTATCTAATTTTCTTTTGACGTCATTGTGATAATTTACCAGTTCACCCAAACCAACATATATATGTATGTTCATACCATATTATGTGTATACCAGTCAGTCCGACCTCATCTACAACAGAGAGTATAAAGAGCCATTCACATAGTACGCTTCAGATCCTTCTTCCTGTTTTCTTGTCGTCATCTGACAGAATTGTTTGTGGCACCTCGCCCCCTATCAAAAAAAAAAAAGTACTTTTCGAAAGGAGGAGCAATTGCTTTGATCGGTAATGCGTGAATGCGAGATAAATGGAAAAAAAGGTAAAAGTTCTCACAAGCAAATTTTACGCTTTTCCAAACACTTAAATTAGTTTTATTGGTATAGCCATTTTCACCCTTTGGGGGATGCTGTTGGCAAATTTGGCTTATTTTCCGAGGTCTGTATAGTATCATAGTATTTGAGTGGTAAAGGGGAGGGGATTAGAGGCGAATACCAATTTCCAACTCCTTTGGTCACATTTAATTTGTCTGAATCATCAAATTTGCTTGCGGTGGGTTCGGCGAGGTTCGTCATTTTCATTTAATTGTAAATTTGAGGTTAATTACTAGAACCAAAGTACACGATTGGCACTTTGTAACAGTTTTACGCTAACATTAAAGGTTTAAGCTTAATTAGGTAATCAACGGAGTTATCATGACTATAGAGATCCACTCGAAATAGCTAAAAATATAGACAGGTAGTTTCAAATAGCACACTCTACTGTAATTTTCTAGTGAAATATTTTGGCTTAATTAATACTTTTTTTTGTTTTATATTAATGAAGCAGAGACCGTGATATTTTACAATGAAATTTTTACGATTATGAACTAAAGACCTTTTAAAATGAACTTTGTAATTAAAAGAAAAGAAGAAAAAAAGAACCATAATGAGTACGACAACGGATTAGGAAGGACACTGCAATAAAGTTCTTTTACTGACTTGACATCATTTTAGTCACACGATTCCAATGCAATTCGGATATTTGTGCAAGAAATACTTTGCTGCTTACAGAATCAGTCGTCAATTAAAATTCCCGACATAGCTTTGCTATGATGAAAGTTTTCATAGCCTGCAGACTTAATTGAACACCGCCACAGTTTGATTATTAAAGTTTGAAAGTAATTTGGCAACACTATCGTCTTCAAAGCTATTATTTGTTCCAACTTGCAAGCAAAACTTTGTACTCACGTTGTCGGATTTTGCACGTCGGTCGTTGTCTTCGAATTTCCAGACGGAAGTTTGCACGTAGAAATTTAATGTTTGTCTCGTCGTAATTGCTCAATGTAACCTGAGCCTCCTCTCATTGTGGTACAGGAATTTTGGTCGTCTGTTTCAATAAATTATTTTGAGAGGATGAAAATATATACCGGGAAATTCAGAGAATGATTTGTGTTAATCTGAAACGATTATTTGTCAGGTTATATTTCAGTTAAATATTATATGGAAATATGTACATAAATATAAGTATGTAAGTGTATGTTTGTAAATATTTAAAAAAAAAATCTTAAATAGAATTAATTACATGCAATTAGTGAGATCTCTTTAAAGATGGTATTAGTTCAGCTCTCCTGGTCAGCATCAGCAAAGCATGCAATACGTTATCTAAAAACGGTCGACTTAAAAGCAAACGTACACCGAAACAGTTTTGTACACCTACAAGTATTCTCTGCTGATGTTTTCTACGAACATCAGCTTTAATGAAAGACCCGATACTCGAGGTGTCAACGCCTACGGCGGGTTCCGGTCTGAGAAACGGAGAAACAGAACCAGCCCTAGCTAAAAGGTCAGCCCTTACATTCCCCATGATCCCCATGTAACCAGGAACACACAGAAAAGGGACACCTTGTTGTGGATACACAGCTTATCCACAGAAGCCCTGCAATCGCCCAGTAACTTAGATGTTATCCGAGGGCCACTTAGAGCCATCAAGGCTGCCTGACTATCCTAGAGAATAGGAATGTCCTTCTCCTTGATTTGCATGTCAAGGGCTAACCTCGTTGCCATCGATATGGCGAAGACTTCAGCCTGGAACACAGTGGTGTGTCTACCAAATGAGTACTCCATTACAATATCAGGCTCAAGAAATCCTCTTACCCTTAAAATTACTTCCGGCCGCACAGTAAAAGAAGCGCTTTTTTATCCCGAACAGTGCGAATGTGGAGCAGTTTACCATCTTCTATTTTTACTACGGCATATAATCTGCGGAAGTTTAAGGGCGACACACATCGGCACCTCCGCCACTCTCTTCATATCCCCTAATCCTTTCCCTATCTCCTTGCTGCCATGCTGTGCTTTGCATCATAGGGTATCCCCTGAGCTTGGCTTAATAATATAAAAAAAATAATAATAAGCATAACGACAAAGACCTTCCTGAAAAGTCACCTTCCTTTCCGATCAGATACTGTCAACAAAGATAAAACTAGGGCCGTAAATATGTAGCGAGCTGCTAAGTCTTTATATTGTACGCTGCGGTAGTCTTGATCTCGAACGCTGCAGCGGCTCAGGGAACCAATGAAGAGGTACCAAGTCCTGATGCAGCTGGGGAACTGCGCTGTCATGAAGCTTGTTTGGATTCCCAGACCAAAGTTGCTACAGCGTGCATATCTCTTAAAGCAGTAATTGTTCTATATTGGGGTGCTTACTTTGCGCAGGAAGTGGCGACGACGATTTGACCTGACCACGCTCAGTCTTGACCTCAAATATTTGTTTATTTATTTAAAAGGAATCAAGTCGTCTTAATGGCGACTTGAAGCTACCGAGCTGGTGGAGAGTTTCACTTCCTGAATCGAGGAAATGTAACTCTTCCCTGCCCCTACCACTGCTTGAACAACCGTTATTCTGCTAGGAAGATGGTAGTGCTTTGGTTGAAGTCGACCTTTTGTCGACTTGACTGCTGCGACGTGAACAGTGATAACGCTCATGGTATCTATAGTGTTTGCTTCTGAGTAGTTTGAATCTGTAGAGTTCGCTTCTGAACAATCTGGAGCTGTACGGTTCACTTCTTGACAGCCTGGAGTACTATTGCAAATCGACCTCTATGAATAAACAACTATAATGCTGGTATTGCAGGAAGAATCCACTGTTTTGGCACAAAATCGTTGGTCCGTTTATGGAAGGCCAGAAATCGTAATCTCTGAAATCAAGATAACTTAGAGGTTATTAAAAATAAAAGAAAACATAAGTTCATCAGTTGCAATTACGGGGCCCATTAGTTTCTTTTTATACCCTAGATAAAATCATAGGGTACACAGTAAAAAATGCGCACTATTGTTGTCACAAAGCTTATGTACTTTTCCCTAAAATGTAGGGTATAGTCCCTAAAATTTAGGCAACATTCCCTAAAAATTAGTATATACTAAGTTTGTTATTCCATTTGTAATGCATAGAAATAATTCCGTCTGTCCGTCCGTCTGTATGCACATTAACTCGAGAGCTGAAAGCTTAAAGAAAAAGTAAGATTAAGTTCAAAACTGGGACAAATCGGGTAATTCCTTAGTGGAGTTGCCATATAAAAATTGCGATTTTCACTATATATTTGGACACAGCCTGAGAACGCGTTAACGAAGATAGCTGAAATTTTGTACACGGTGTTTTCATAAAAATTCTAAATACAATTTCAAAAATGAACTATATCCGCCAACCTTTTCTCGGTGCTGCCACATAAAACTTTTGATGTAAAAATGATCAATCCTAGACGTTTTTATTGTAATGACAGCATCCTTAGAATAAAAAATCCTATGAAATTGGTTGTAATCATTTCACACTTCGACGAACCGTTTTAGAAATAAATGCGAAAAACTACTTTAATTATTGTTAGACCAATTCTAGCTTTTTTAGTTGTTCATTTTAATTTTATATATGCTACAGTTGACAAACCCAGCCACATGTTCACTTCACTTAACCATAACCTTGCAACAATACTCGCTTGGGGCATAGCGAATCGGGTCTTGCTTAATGCTTCTAAAACTTACTGTTGTCTGTTATCACTCAAACATATTGCAACACACGCTTAACGCATTTCCGTCAATGGAGAAGATATTTCGCACACACCATCTCTTAATATCTTAGACATTGAAATATCCAACAATCTTAGTTGGTCCGATCATATTTTTGGTATCGCCAAGAAGGCGATGAAATGCGTGGGCTTCTTGCAAAAATGCAAGAAATATGTTACTCCATTAGACTGGGCGCAAAGCTACAAGTCTCATACTAGGCCTAGATGAGAAGACAACTTCCATATTCGGAAAGAGGCTGGACGTACTGCATTGTCCGCGTTAGGCAAAACACAAAATAAGGCCTTCCGCCTTATTGGCGATGACATATCAATAGCAACTATTGATTCCCTAAAGCACCAGTGTAATGTCGGATGTGTATCTCTCATTAATCGTTACTTCTATGGGTATTCCTCTGACGAAATCTGACACGTAATGCCAACAGAAAATATTTTTTTAAATTTTTATATTCTATATTTGATACGTATGGAAAAATGGGTAGGCCTTCCAATGGAAGCCTTGTGGAAACAAAGTGCTTTTTCTCAATTTCTTCCCTTGTTAGTCGCATTGAAGTTTGGTAGCGGAAAAAAATGACAGGTCTTCCAATGGAAGCTTGAAGAAAGCGGTAGAAAAGCTTTTGTATTGCTTCCCCCTAATTACATGTAATGTTAAAAATAAATTTGGGTCTTCTGTGTAGAGCTTCCGCTTGCATCCGGTGATGCTTTAAATTCCCACTGGGCAGCAACATTCGATATCATTAGTCCACGGCATGCCATGACGGCACAGCGTCATATACAATGATTACTCAGCTGAGAGTTTTTGTTTGAGGAATCGTAGTCATTTGATTCAAGAGGGCAAGCTCTCGATTATCAGAATACCATTTTTCTATATGAATAGTAGTTTAGGGCGCAGGAGCTATTCAAGTCAAACTTTTGTCAATCTTCCATAAGAGCACTGCAAATATTTTAGAAAGTTAGGACTACATTGGAGCTCTCATGTGGTAGTGAAAGAGTCTGTTTCGTGGCTTGTGAAGTATTCTCGAGGGTTTTGGGATCTCTCAAAAAAGATCTTTTTAAGTGTGGGTGTGTGTTGTGTGTGGCGTATCGTTTGAAATGGTCACTTTCAAGGATCAATTGGAAAAGGAATTGGTTATAACAACATAAGCCAATTTCCGAAAAAATATCCCCCCCCCCCCCCCCCCCCCCGTTGGATTACATACCTCTAAAAGAACACACGTATACAAAATCTCTGCGCTCTCTAGCTAAACTTATATTTGCTGAAGAAGGAACTTTTTTTGATTCTCCGGTATATAGCAAAAGCTAAAAAATGTTTTGAAATTGTTATTTCATTACACAACTCGTTATACTTTGGGTGACAAGTTTCAAGTCTTGGTTTGACCCATCAACAGGTCCCAAATAGCGAAATTGAGTGACTTGAAAAACAAATGAAAAATTAGAACAAAGAAAAGAAATGAAAAAATGAAAAAATTGAGAGCAATAAAAGAAAAAAAAATTTTTATTAAAAAAATTTCGCTATTTGGGACCTGTTGATGAGTCAAACCAAGACTTGAAACTTGTCACCCAAAGTATAACGAGTTGTGTAATGAAATAACAAATTAAAAACATTTTTTAGCTTTTGCTATATACCGGAGAATCCAAAAAAAATTTCTTCTTCAGCAAATATAAGTTTAACCCGGTAAAAAATCCTATAGAGTAATCTCTATCTTAATCTAGCTAAACTATATAGCGAGCGAAAATCTGAACTTTTATATGACAACATTGCGACTTGACTTTAATTTTTTCACGGAATTACTGTCTACCAAATGTCAGCTCGCCTGGTCAATGTCAACGCGCTGTTATATTACCATGTGGACAGACAGGCGGTGCTCGAAAAGTGCTCATTCTTTCTCTCTCTGTCTTTTTCTTTCTATCTTTCTCTCTCTCTCTCTCTCTTCTATATCCCTCTCTCTTCTATATCTCTCTCACTCTCTCGATCTGTGTATGTATCTCTCTATCTTCTTCTCATTCAAATTATTCATTTTTTCGAAAACTGCTTACTAATGCTGATTTCGATGGGACTTTCGTCCAAAACCAGTGTAGCACTGAAAATGTTCAATGGGAGAACTTTTATAGCACAAGTTCAACGCTAGGAGGGTTTGTGTCCAATAAAAAAAGAAAATTCTTTATTTTACTCCTAAAAGCAAACGGAAAAAATTTATCTTAAACTTTTGTAAAATCGGAAATAGCATTGAAACGATCATATTAAATTTTCATATTGCTTCTATTCGAAACCATTTTCTGATGCCAATGCATCCATCTATCCATTGCATAGTATGGTGGAAAACCGTTTCTATCCGCATATTCATTATATTCCATTGGGACAAGTTCAAAACGTTTTGAATGTAGGCTCACGTTTAAAGATTTATTTCTATCAATAACCGATTCCATTTCATTGCGGCCCCTCGGAAAAGGAGGTCAACTCGAATATAATCGTCTCTCAGATTCCTCTTGAAATTTTATGTTATGGCCAAAAGCGTCCTTTGAAAACAGCTTTCATTCCTTCCAAATTGTGGTGAGCACATGTGTGGGTGTTTATATGTACATACGAGTATATGGGTTAAATTCTCTGTCAACTTGCACGCGGCTATATAAAATCATTTCGGTTTCCCTACCCCCCCCCCCCAACACTTACACCTACACCATATCCTATAATATAGTTGTATGTCAGCGAGCTTCGAAAGGATTGAAAACGACGTCCTTCTTTGGCACTGTTTGGGGTTGATAAAGTTTTTATGGTTTCCGGGTCAGTAATAATTCAAGATTGTTGAAGCATTAGAAAAGGTCCAGCAGATAAAGCAGATGCTGGAGGTTAAGAAAAGGATGGGAATCCTTGATACTGTCTCCAACCCCTTATAGTGTTGTCACATTGTTGTCTCTCCCATGGGATCTACAATCTGCAATTGAGTATGGAAGTTTCTTTTAAGGTTTTCTGCCCCCTTGTTCTTATCTTATCATACCTACTTGTTTTTGGGTGTTGAAGTTATTTAGATTTTGTTTAAAAATATGGGACGGACTGTAACTGTTAATATCTTTGATTAAATATGAAAAGAATGAAAGTGTTTAAGGGAGGACTGTACTATATCTAAATTAACTTAAAAAAATTACCTTCAAACACATTTCCTTAAAAATTAATGAAGTTCTTTAATATGAGACTGTTTTTTGTAAAAAAAAAAATTTATAAGAAAAAACAAAACACAACACTAACTACCGTGAACTTCATTTCATATACAGTACTTTCTTAAAGAAAGCACATAAACTCTATATCAAACTAATTTACCCAAAAATCCGCCTACAAAATACAAAATTCAATTTACAAAGAAAAACCCCTCCTAAGCTGAGACATTTATGGACACCAGCTGTCTGTTATTAGGTTAATAGACGTAAACTCTTCGAGAAAAATACAGAGAAAGTGAAACTTTTTCTGAAGATTTATAGCCCACAAATAAATATGTACACCCAGCCTCAGACTTGAATAATTACCAAAGTGGAAAACGGATAAGAAACCATTATTAAAGGGGAAATTAATTTATATCCTTTTCCAAAATATCCCGTCAACTATAGGCCTTTTCTTAGCCTCTACATCCTATAGAGATTTGTGACCTTTTTTTTTTCTTTGTGTTGTTGTAGAGTTGGTGAGGGAGGAAAAGTTTCCTCACCAACATCGTCGTTTTTAGATAAGAAAGTCGGGTTAAATACATTCTCGCTTCTTCTATCGAGATAAGATTATGTGTAATTCCATCTTAAGAGTTTGCTGAGGTGATAGTGTTTGTTAAACTACTTTTGCGGAAAGTTCGACGACTTCTGCTTCTTCTGTTTTTGGGGAATATTTATGTTCTTCATTTATGATGTAATTTGCGCCTCTTGATTTATTTCTGAATTTATTTTTATCGCAAATGGATTAATAAATACAGTACACAGTGGCTCACTGAATTAGAAATAATTTATTTCGTTTTTTTTTAATTTTGTACATAAAAACCTTCGTACTTCGAATGTTTTTTAAATGTAAATTATGTAAAATAAATTGTTCAGAATATATTGAGTATGTATTTATGAAAATCGACACTGAAATATACATACTGGAGGCCCAGAATTATGGCTGATTTACATTACTCGAACATTGCTAGAAAACAGAGTAAGTAGTTTCCCATTATCTGAAAGTACTGTAGAACGATAAGGACAAAAGATAATCCAGCAAAATTTTACTGAGTTAAATGTCAAATTCCCCGACGAAGGGGAAATTTTACTGCCATAATTAGCCATAAAAAGTTCTAGCCAGAAGTATATTTTATGGCAGTAAATTTTGCTATTATGGTAGCAAACTCATACATATAACTACAAGCGTGTACGAATATAATTGTTTGCACGCACACAAATTAAAAATATTTGAAGAAAGTCACAGCACTTCAGCTGGAATGTGTCAAAGTATATTAACAATTTTAAATATATTTTTAAAAAAAGTTAAAAATGTTTTTTAAAATTTTTTTAAAAGATTGTTAAAAATTTTTTTAAAAAATATTTTAAAAAATTGTTATCATTTTTTTTTTAATTTTTTTAATATGGAATGTGTCAAAATAAAACATGCTATTGCTTTTGAAAAATTATCACAATCTTTCGAATTACTGTTTTTGACGTCTGACTAATTTTCGCACTTGACAATTTGATAAAATGTCAGAAGTGACACTTCGCTATAAAAGAGTGGGAAATAATGTTTTGACAGTCGATCAGCTCTTCCTTTTTTTCTAATAGTGCAAAGTAATTAGACCCTCTCACTCAGTTTGTCAGTAAAATCGCATGTTCGAGTAATGTAAATCAGCCATAAATCAATACTTTACATGAAATGTGATAGTGTATTTCATCATGATTACTTGGTTAAGTTAATGGAGAAACAAAAAAAAATTAACTCACGCGCGAATCACACTCGATTACCTTTTTTTTCTTTTTTTTGTATTATAAATGAAATCTGTAAAAGGAAACATTACCGGCAGGAAGTTTTATTTTATTATTACTTCTTAATTATTTCTTTATTAGTAAAAAATAACACCTAATACAAAACAAATGAGGGGATATTGGAATAATTTATATTAATGCAGATGCAAAAATGTGAAATTTTCAACTGTTAGTAATAAAACAAAAAATTATGCACGAAATGAACAATTAAATTAAAGTAACAACTCAGATACGTTTAAAAACAAACTTTGGAACCATCTTGTTCAAAATCTGCATTAAAAGATATGTTCAGGCCACACCTCACACCTCTCCAATAACGTATTTCCTAAAAATATATAAAAGAAAACACAATGAATCTAGTTTAAACATCTAAAATCACGATATACTTATCTAATTACAGCAGATTCTTCACTTCAATCAGTACCTATAGCCGTCCTGAGTACTATTTACTCTAAAAATAAATAAAATAAATAAATCAAAAGGATTATAAATTTACCTAAAACTGATTTCCATTCGATTATTTACATTTTCTGGTAATGACAAGAAATGACATTTTCACGACATGACGTCATCTGGTGTCGCCGCAGTCAGAGTTCAATGCAACTTTGAGATCGATCGTTGCCAGGGCAACCAATCTTGATGCAGATACGTAGCGGCTCACGGCGGCTATAAAAATTTACTCGGTCACCTATCCTTTGCAAAAAAAAACTAATTTTTGCTTCCATATAAGTAGAAATATACTCCTACTGCAGAAATTTACTTCCGCTTTAATTCCATCCTTCACCTAAGTAGGAATTTGCTCCTGCTGCAGAAATTTACTTCTGCTTCGCCTTTATCCTACATCTAGTAGGCTGTAGTTGACTCTCCCGGCGGTAGCATTAGCACGACTGAGGAGATAGACTCAGCCACTACGCAGCTTCAAACGGCTGTAATGACTTCATTCGAACACAGTTGTCCTCTGAAGCAAAAGACTTGCAATCGGCAGGTACCATGGTGGAATAGGAAACTGAGTCTAAAAAGAAAAGAAGACAGGAAACTATTCAACAGAGCTAAACTCTGTGGCATCTGGGAGGAATATAAAAAGGCTCTAACGGAATATAACACGGAATTAAGGAGATCCAAAGGAAGAACATGGCGGACCTTCTGCGATGGCATAGATCAATTGCCCGCAGCTATCAGGCTCCATAAGGTACTTTCGAAGGATCACTCGAATGGTATAGGCACACTTCAAAAAGAAGATGGGAACTACACCGATAGTTGCGAGGAAACAGTCAGGCTCTTATTAGAAACTCACTTTCCCGACTCTCTCACTCCCGATCAAGGAATAGTAGCTCCAGACCCGATTGTGGTGGACAAGTACGGAGTCTCTAACAGGAGCAAAAGCCTTGCGGGAAGAATCTTCACTCCTAACAAGGTTAGATGGGCCATTGGCACATTTAAGCCCTTTAAATCTGCTGGAGAAGACGGCATTTTTCCGGCTGACTACAGCAAGGTGTTGAAGAAATACTCTTTCCACTGCAAAAAATTTTTCGAGCCAGTTACTCTCTAGGATACGTTCCCCAATGTTGGAGAGACGTCAGGGTGGTATTTATACCTAAAGCAGGAAAAAGAGCTAGTTCTCTAGCTAAATCGTTCCGACCCATCAGCCTCTCCTCATTCCTGCTCAAGTCCATGAAAAAAATCCTAGACCTACACATTCGAAGTGAAATTCTGATTAAATCACCACTTCATTCTAAGCAGTTCGCTTATCAAGCTGACAAGTCTACTGAGACTGCCATTCACACATTAGTCAAAGACCTCGAAAAAGCGCTCGAAGTAAAAGAGGTGGCTTTATGTTCGTTTGCGGACATAGAAGGAGCCTTCGATAATACCTCCTTCGATGCAATAAAATCAGCTGCCGAGGATAAAGGCTTTGAGCCCTCCACGGTAAACTGGATAGACTCCATGCATAGAAGCAGGAGGATAACCACATCCCTAGGGAACTGCTCAGTCACGATCACCGCAGCAAAAGGCTGCCCACAAGGAGGAGCTCTCACTCCACTCTTATGGTCGATCGTGATTGATGATCTGCTAGAGAATTTGACAAGTTCGGGTTTTAATGTTCAAGGCTACGCGGATGACCTAGTAGTTACAATACGGGGCAAGCATGATCAAGTCATATCCGACCTCATGCAAATAGCCCTCTCCAAAGTCCGCACGTGGTGTCTAAACAAAAGCCTTAGCATAAACCCCAACAAAACGGTTATCGTTCCATTCACAAGAAGATCGAAGCTTTCACTAACGGCTCCTCTTCTTGATAATACCGAATTCATATTTTCAGACGAAGTTAAATATCTGGGGATAATCCTAGATAAGAAACTTACCTGGAATTCGCATCTGTCCAGAGTGACGGATAGAGTGATGCGATCTCTCTACACGTGTCGTCGCTTCATTGGCAGAATACGGGGTCTGAAGCCAAAAATGATGTACTGGACGTACACCACGGTTGTTAGACCCATGATCACCTATGCGGCCCTTGCATGGTGGCCAAAAACTAATCAAAAGACGGCTGAGGCTCTGCTTCAAAAAACCCAGCGGCTTGCCTGTCTAGGAATAACTGGTGCCATGAGAACCTATCCTACAGCAGCCATGGAAGCCTTATTAAACCTTGCACCCTTGCATTTGCAGGTGAAAAAGGAAGCGATCTCCAGTGCTATTAGAGAATAAACGGAGAAACAGTTAAGGCCAGGCGATCTGGTTGCTCATTTAAGTATCTTAAACAGATATTCTTCGAGCAAGTGACTACAATATCTGATATAATCTCACCCAGGGTGGATTTTGTAAGACCATTCCAAGTGGTTCTTGGAGACCGACAACAATGGCGCTCCACTAAACCGTCCTTCCAACAAGGATCGATGGTGTGGTATACAGACGGCTCAAAAACAAACAGTGGGATCGGATTGGGGGTATACGGCCCCAAATGCCATATATCAAAGGCTCTACCCTTACCGTGGACCAGAGCCATTTTGTGGCACATCGAAGTGTTACCTCAGAGCTACCCTAATTAACTGGGAGAATAAACAAAAATCCCTGTATTGGGAAAGGCTACAAGGACTTCGTCAGGCAAGCCATTGCCCCTTGAGGTATAACCTAAACAAGCTGGGTTTGGCTGAGACTTCATCCTGCCGCTTCTATCAGGATGCTCACTAAACCTCGGAGCACTTGCTCTGCCACTATGAAGCATTGGCCAGGCGGAGATTACTCCACCTTGAACATGCTTTTCCTCCACCAAGTTACGTATGGAACCTTAAGCCCAGAATGGTTCTAGACTTTATTAACAGTTTAAACCTATAAATGGAGCAAATTCAACGGGGACTCACAATAGATCTTTCAGGTCGCAGTGATTGCGAGGCTAACGCCTATACACCCCTTCACAAATCTAATCTAATCTTATCCTACATCTAAGCAGGAATTTACTCCTGCTGCATAAATTTACTTCTGCTTCACCTATATCCTACATGTAAGGAGGAATTTAGTCCTGCTGCAGAAATTTACTTCTGCTTCGCCTTTATCCTACATCTAAGCAGGAATTTACTCCTGCTGCAGAAATTTACTTCTGCTTCACTTTATCCTCCACCTAAGTAGGAGTTTACTCCTACTGCATAAATTTACTTCTGCTTCACCTTATCATTCATCTAAGTGGGAATTTACTGCTTCTGCAGAGATTTACTTCTGCTGCACTTCCATTGTGGAAAGTTTCTTCTGCTTCATTTTCATCATACACCTGAGCAAGAATTTACTCCTGCTGCAGAAATTTAATTCTGATATAACACTGCAGCTTTGCACACTGCAGCAAGACCCACACGTAGCAGCATACTTAGAACAAAATCCAATTCTGTTTTTGAATTAATTCATGCAGTTAATTGTGAAGTCTCTTCTTTTCTTACAGAATTAAAGGGAACAAAATCACAATGGCAACACTGGGTCTATTATTGAATTTTATATTAACTTGTATCTAGAATTTTATTGAAGTTTCTATTTTATTGAATTATTTTGGATAGCTTTAAGATATTTTGGTATTTTTGTTAGAAAACTGAATTTATGTGTGATATTAGTTTTAAGCAGTATTTTGAATAAAGGATTTAATATTTGGATTTTAAAGTTTGAGTTATCTTTTATAACCGGCACCCCCCACGCCAAGAGCATAACCCTCTGACACGAGAGAATTTTTGCCCTTCCTACAACATTCTTAACACTATCGCCCCAGACAGGTGCTCCATATGTTGCACAAGCAACAAATAGGCCCTGGTATATTATTCGCGGAGGTATTGGGACAATAGGTATATCAAGTTCTTCAGAAATTATAGCTGTGCTCTGTTGTGTCCGCAGAACAGGGCAGAACAAAAGATACACAAAAGAACGCCTCATATAATTTCCCAGAAGATTTATAAATGAAGCG
Organism: Dioctria linearis; assembly: GCA_963930735.1. Classification (NCBI taxonomy): domain Eukaryota; kingdom Metazoa; phylum Arthropoda; class Insecta; order Diptera; family Asilidae; genus Dioctria; species Dioctria linearis. The sequence continues at coordinate 37,022,831 of OZ005740.1, read as the reverse complement.
AACAGTACAAATAGTTCGCTTCAATCGACAGAACAATTTGTTCTCGCCAGTATATTGGAGTTCTAGAAGAAGGTACATAAAAGAGCACATGTGATGGCCCAATATACGGAAGATTCTTCCAGCAGCCAAAGGCGCATTCTAGCGAAATAATCAGCAATTGCTAAATAATACTTCGCATGGTATTGTTCTGCAACTGTTGGTTGTTTTGCTGATTAGCCCAACAGCTGGCTGCGATGAGCGCTTAGTGGAGCAATCGACGATTACGATAACAATTAACCTAGCATGGTAATTGTTATGTAAAGCGATTGTTTACTACTAACCGACTCAGGAGCTGCAACCGGTAGAACAAACGACAAGGTTGTTGTCGTTTGTTTACATCCGCGTTGTGAGCAAAGAAAGTACTTCCGAATATCGGGGCATAAAAGACTGGCGAGTGCCATTTTTATTATCAGTCATCGCAGTGTCAAGTTTCGGTTCGGATTAGATTGTTCAAGTTGTTAAGATAGGTCAGTTTCGTTGTATTATAATAAAGAATTAATGTGTAAAGAAGTTGAGAGTTTTATTCAGTTCGGTTCATAATTGATATTTTCTATAGTTACTTAATTGATTGCTTTTGGGACATGACACACAGCTTATATGTAATATGTTCGCCGAATATTTTTGTTCGGCTTATCAGTTCCTGGTTTGGCGGTATATGATAACTTTACACCAAATAATTACAATACATCTATTTGTATAGGTATTGTCTCTCAATGGGATATTGAATAGGTATAAGTTATTTATAACTTAGATAGTAATAAAAGAGTTGGCCTAAATGGAATTTACAAAAAATGCTCCACAGTTTTCAGTTCCTACGGCTGACCTGTTTAATATGTCCATTAGAAAAATATTTTTCCTAGAAAGAGATGTTTTATTAAATTAATTCATAAAGTATGCGACTCTAAGTTAGTAACCAATTACCGTCCCATATCTATTTCAAGCAGCTTTGGCTTTAATATTTCAAAAAATTATACGTGGACAAATACTTTGATTAGTCATTATAAAACATGGTTTCATTCCGGGCCTTCGAGAATTACTAATATGCGTCTTTTTACTGATGTTATTTCAAGTGCTTTGAACACAAGTTGATTCTATACACACTAAGGCATTTTAACATCAAAGAATGTTAGTAATGTAATGTAATGTTATTAAATGGATGTTTACCTACCAAAGAGAAAGAGACAGAGACAGTGTCGTAATTTTGAATGGGTTTCAATCTATTCCTTTTAAACAACTTTTATAGGAGTCACTCAGAGAACAGTGCTTGGTCCGTTCCTATTTATAATAGGTATATATTAATGATTTGCCTAAACTTATTAAAACGCAGTGTATTCTTTATGCGGATAACGCAAAATTGCGTGTAATAAATACTGTAAATGAGTGCTTAATATTGCAAGATGATCTAAATAAATTGAAAAACTGGTGCGATGAAAACTTCAAATTTATATCGTTTCGTAGAAAACGGGAAAGATTTAAATTTGAATATTCAATAAGTGATGCCGCGGTGTCTTTGGTGCATTAAATTAAAGATCTTGGAGTTATTTTTCATGATAAATTATTATGTTCTTCTCATATTAATTATATAACGTCTAGAGCTTTCAAGATTTTATGATTTTTATTTAGATCATGCAAATCGTTCAAGTCTGCGCATTTGCATATATGTAACTATCTTTGACTCCCTTGTAAGAAGCATAATGGAATATGCCTCACCAGTATCGAATTCTTTTTATTCCACAAAAATAAATGAATATAAATGAATTAGAGCTGTCGTTAAGGCGTATTCTGCCCAATGAGAACACTCAAGAGAAACATAAGTAATGATGGAACTGTAAATAATAACGCCAATGAATACTTAAAGTTAGTGGTTTATTTCACAATACGTCCAATTTGACACTATTTCAAACTTATAGGAAACTATATTGCGGAGATACCAACTTCACTAATGTAACTTAAGATACAATTTTATTTTCAACTATATCACTTAATGACTAAAACTTCACGTATGTATGAACTTAATTAAAATAAATAACTTATACTAATTTCAGAGTTCATTTTTTAGAAATGGCACCAATACACTTATGTAGATATTTCAATTCAATTTATTTATTGTTGTACAAACAAGTATATACAAGTCTTTTTGTATGTACTTAGCCTAGATTTATGTGCATCTAACACAAGCTATAATATATAATTTCTTATCAATAATTTCTGGAGAAAAACAAAGGAAAGTTACAACTTACTTATACTCTTAAAATAAAATTTAAAATTCTCTTTTATAAGGTCAAAATTAAAAAAATTCAAAGATAAAATCTACAATAAATGCAAAGTGATGAAAATCAAAAATACAAGATTAAACATAAACAAATGAAAAACAAAATAAAAACTTACTAAAACTTTACATTGCCAAGAGCGTCCCTTATATGTTGATTTGACGCGACAACAACCCCCGTCTGAAGGAATCTACTGTCCCGGCCCAACGAATAGTAGGTATCACTAAATGTATTCCATAGTCGGACGACGTGGACGAAAAACATACGGCTGCTATATGTGTAGGTAGCAATATATTTAATAAATGTGATATATGTATAATTAAATATGCTATGAATGGTGAATCAAAAAACGTATACTTACCAGTCTAAAATGTAGAATCGACTTTATGGCGTGGGTAAATAAATAGTTAGTGGATATCTTCTTCTAGTCGTCCACGGAACAAGATACTTTACTTCAGTCGAGCAAAGTTGTATTAGTAGTACCTATTTATTCTAGTCAGTACCCAGAATAAATACCTTTATCTCAGTCGAAACCCAAGATGAAGGCTTGAGATTAGTAAATTTTATTCCAGTCGAGACCCAGAATAAATACCTTTATCTCAGTCGAAACCCAAGATGAAGGCTTGAGATTAGTAAATTTTATCCCAGTCGATACCCAAGATAAACTTCTTATGTTAGTAAACTCTATTCCAGTCGACACCCAGAATAAATATCTTTATCTCAGTTGATACCCAAGATAAAGTGACAGGAATTTAGACTTTTTTAACAGTTTAGAGAAGTCATAATAGCATAAAAATGTGTCCTCAAAATTGTATGCTTTCATTTCCATTAAATGCTGTAGCTCCCCCCATAAATAATTTCTGGCTCAAAGAAATAATTCGATTCAAATGAATTTCTTAAATCCCACATTTTCCCCACTACTTAATGAAATCGGATAATTATTAAAAGGGACTACAACAAAAGGACACAGGAGAATTTCTCTGTTGGTTCAACAGTATTCAGCTAAAGAAGTAATACAAATCTTATCGACTATTTTATGCTCCTACAGGACTGTAGGATTAATGCTTTCAGTAAAATTTTATAATAGGAAACCATTTATGTATTTAGAAATTAAGAAGTTGTACAATCAAAAGGAGCGTAGAAAAGCAGATATTGTTAAAAGTATTTAAGTGCTTAAATGAATACAGTTAATAGAAAAAATAAGAGAACCCAATCGAAAGAGTTGTGAACTCAACGAAGGACAATTAGATGAATCTCTGCTCGAATAACTTTGATGCCTTACATTCTAGAAGATCAGACATTGGCAACAACTACATATTTGCTTGTTTGATTAATTGAAAACTCCTACTTCGAATATTTCTCATTTTGTTCTTTCAACAAGTTTAGAAAATAGTTCGAATAACTTTGGTAATTGCATTAAGAAATTCAGAAATTATGAGGGAACAGACCTATTGTAAAATTCTTTGTGAAGGCGACATTGGGCCATTTGGATAAATTGGAGTCTACGAATGCACGTAGTCTGTTCCTTTACTTTAAGGAATTATAATTCCTGATTTTTTCCATATATACTGTAGGAATACACTTTTTAATCGAATCAATTTTAAAACTTAAGCAAAAAAGTAGTTGTGCCTAACGTCCATCTCTAAGACCTTACTACGAGACTAAATGAGAGTCTAGCTCGGATATCGCAGTGATTTTTGCCCAATACTCACTTTTATTTCATCTACGATGGAAGCTGTTTTGTACACCATCATTAGCACGTGTTCATCTCACATCCCCAAGCTTTCCGATCTTCTTTTCTCCTGGAGGATCAAGTAATCCCTAATTCCACTCTTCAAGTTACAAATCCGCGAATTTTATATGAACTAAGTATATAGGCTGGGTGTCCAGCAACCTACCCGGTCCACACTAATTAGAACTCTTCTCCCCCTTCATTTCAAGTTTTAACGTGCACTTAAGCAATATAATAAGGAATATTTTATTTTTGATACTGGGCAATATGCTCCAAGACCGCATTTATGGGCAAGGTTCAAACTCTTAATATGGCGTTACCATCGAAAAAAGCTCACGATTTCTGTTTTCAAAAGCTTAGTGGAACATAAAACGCACAAAAATATGCAATTTAAAAACTGAAATAAATCACGGTGTGTAAGGCTATATGATGCTGTGATATTCGTGTGCATTGTATACCGTTGTTTATCATACAAAGCAAAATAATGAGTTTCAGACGGCAAGACACTTTAGGAGTATGCAGGTTGCAGCCCGCAGAGCTTCCAAAAGCACAACATTCCATCTGACAGTGATGAATTGAATTGAAAACCCCAAATTGTATGCAAAATATATAAAAACAAGAAATTTTTACCATTAACATAGTTTAAGTTATTGACTTTATTTCCTCTATCATTATACACCAAAGAATTAAATTTTTCAAAATAAGCTGAAAAGTATTTGATCTTTGTTACAAATTCAACTTTCCTTGCAATTATATCATAATTTTGGTAGTCATTAATCATCTTTAATAATACCAACTTTCAAACGAAAATATATTAGTAACCAAAACTTTTTTACTGGTTTTCTTTCCGTCACTTCCTTGATGTACCATTATTACTTTACTATTATGTACCAAACTCTGGAAATTTCATGAATTGTACAGTTTTCTAACGCTAATCACATGCATACAAAACACCTATACCCTCTAACCCTCGCCCCTCTAACACCTTCTGGAATCTTTAGTTTTGACACATCATTACGTAAGTTTATGCTTTTTCTCTAACTGTGTGTAGTTTTGAGCACGATAGTACGCATAGATTTGTCGCAAAGTTGTACTAACTTTTTGCGTTTTTTAAGATTTCAGTGGTAATCGCGCGCTTAACAGAAAATGTGGCATGTTTAAGAAATTTATGACTGTAGCCTTACACTTTTTGAATGAACATTAGTAATGTGAACAACCTCCATCGCGTAACCTAATTCTCATATCTGCATGTCCTTATAAAGCAGTTATGCTGGTCGAGCTTTCCTGGAAACTTAGCTTTATTCTTCTTCTTTATAATTTGAATTCTCAATTCATCTTAGCTGTTACTTGCTATGCGTTTTTCGCCTATAATTATATTATGGCGCACTGAAATTGGCCCAGGTTATGTGGTAGAGATTCACTAGTTTTACGTTTTGAATCTCAGTTGCCAGAGCCATTTTTTTTATCTGATTTTATTCGAGTTAAAAATATGGTTCTAATAATGGACAACCAGTCTAAATTCGAAAATAATTCAACAAAGGTTTCTTCTTACATCCTGTAGCAAAAAAAGAAACTAACCTTAAGTAAGCAATTCGTCCTCCATTTTTATGAATGACCTGAAAAATGCGACTTGGCATACTGTCTACCAAGTTTTGCAAGACAATGGACTCCAGGGTTTCCCAAACTTCGGATTTTACCACTTTCAAAAAATTTATGTCTTCGTTAGTTTTATTATTAGCGTAAAGCAGGCGTACAATTATTCCCCACAAATTTTCTACTGGGTTACAGTCTTTTGAACGGGTTGGCGCCACTAAAGAACCGTAACTTTTTTTCTTCGCTCGAATCATTTCTTAGTGTCATTGCTGGTGTGCATGGCAGCGTTATCTTGCTGATATATTAGTTTTAAACGTCAATGCTTCCGTAAAAATCGCAACAGGCTACTTTCTAGGACATTTTGGTAATCCTTACTGTTCATTTTTGAGGAAGTCAATACCCGACTCAGCTTCCCGTGAACGCAAAATGCCGCTCACACCATACAACTTCCGCCACCAAAAATTTCATTTTGAAAAATATCGATGCTCCTTCCGTAAATCACGCCAATATAATTTTTGTAGCCATCAGGTCCGTCCAAACAAAATTGCTTTTTCATCGCTGAATATTACCTAAATAAAATTAATGTTGTTATAATTGTTTGTAAGTTTTGTATAAATAAATAAAACACTGGCAGAACTCGGTGCTTAACTAACCAGATTCCATTACCGGTTCATGTTCAGTCTCGCAAATTCTAACCTCTTTTGTTTATGAAGTGACGTAAAAAGCGGTGCTGTCAACATTTTAGATGGTACAACGTTCGGATTTTTTTTTATAACCTGCCAAATTTTTTACCTCGACACATTTAGCTCACATTCATTTCGAATGTGATTTTTCTTTTATCTCGTGTAGATAGTTTGGATGGACGGCCTGGACGTTTTCTCGTTCCATACTTGTCCGGATTTGCTAGAAATTTGCTAAACCGGTGCGATCGCTCTATTTTGCAAGCACTTTCCCTATACTGTAACCAGACTTTCAGTACGCTTCTAGCATTCCTTTTTCATTAGGTGAGAGAATTTTACCACGTGGCATAGTTACAAAAATTAATTTTAGGCTGTTTAAGAAAACAATTGAAAAGACAAACTAAAAATGTATGCAATGTTTCTATACTTTTGTGACAGCACGAAAATATACTTTTACTGTTATTTCTATTTAAAATACCGTATCACCACTAAAACTGCTTGCATGTGTACTGATGAAGAATGCCAAACATACACTGCACGTTTTGTAACATTAAAGCGATAAGAAACTAAGAAATGCCGAAATGAGTAATTGGCTCCATAATTATGCGACGCACGTATATAAGAAGAATTATAATTTCTTAAAGTAAAGAAAAGTAACAGATCTTGTATTTCACAAGATATACGAGAATCTACATATAATTTATTAAAATATTAAAAAGAAAAGCTAAAAGGACTCTAACAAGCAAAAAGCAGAAGAGCATCTGCGGTCGTCATTATGGATCTAGTCTACATTTGCAGTAATTGCAAATGTGAACTGATTTGCCCCATTGAAACGTGAACGGTGATGACAACGAAGACCACCAATCTCCGCCCAGGCTGAGCATCTCTAAAATAATGGCTACGGCAGTATACCACCATTCACTGTAATTTATGAATTTGATTTTTCAAATTGTAATCACGCCAAACAATGCGCCCTATGAAAATTTTGTGTTTAACATATTAATGAGCACACAGCATAAGAATGGGACATTTGTGAGAAAATGAAAAGTGGGTCCCATTACAAATTATTTTTTTGGAGCTCATCCAACAAATTATCCTCAGTATATAGACGCTTCCACCAAAACTCGTGCATACATATATGTATAAATTATTATTAACTCTTTGGAACTGGAATAGAACTGGAATTAAACAAATTTCGTTTTTCTCTCACAAAGATACCAAGTAAATGTTTACTTAGATTTATTAGTTTAAATTTATAAATTTTATTATTACACTGAATTACAATTAATTAAGATAACTATGATTTGTTACCGGGTAAATTTTATATTTGTTTAAGATGGCTACTTTTTGGGATTCTCCAGTACAACAGCAAAAGTTAAAAGGAAATGTTATTCGTTATTTCATCACACAACTTATTGGTTTAAATAGTTTAAATAGTAAAATTCGCATATATTTATTTCTAAAACGCTTCATCGGACTGGAAAAATGATTATAACCAATTTCATATTAAATGCCAGACTCTTTGACTACACTCTAATTGCTGCTTACTTCCCCGGAGGTAATTATAACCAAGCCAAAGGTGATCTTTTCAAATACGATCTCGATGCTGTCTTGACAACAGCTCCACTTCCTTCTGGAGAATAAAGAAAATGCTCAAAAACAAAAGCAGAATCATCCCACCTTTAAAGATTTCAACAGATTTCCTGGTCACTGATCTAGAAAAAGCCGAAGTGCTCGCCAAAACGTTTTCAACCAATCACGAGCTTACAGCAAAATGGATAAGTTCTACGATTGAAGAAAAAGTGAGAAGCAGCCTGCAAACTATAAACGCCTATACTTCTCATCTGATCACCCCACAAATTAAACCTAGCAATCTTCCTAAAACACTTAAGGCAATAAAAACAAAAAAAGGCACCGGGACATTATGGTATTACAAATTCTCTACTAAAAAATCTACCAAAAAAAGGTCTAATATACTTAGCAAAAATTTATACCAACTGTGTCTCAAAATTGGATACTACCTGAACCAGTGGAAAGTTGCATTAATGGTTCCTGTACCTAAAACACACAAAAACAAATCAGATATTAACAGCTACCGACCTATAAGTCTCCTCAGCTCCATAAGCAAGCTGTTTGAAAAAATTATAAAAGACTATCTGACTAGAACTTTCGAAGAAAAATCAATCTTACCAGCCGAACAGTATGGATTCAAAGAAGCACACTCCAGCTGCCACCAACTGCTTAGGGTAAACAACATAGTCAACACTAGTTTCCGCGAGAAAAAATCATGTGGCATGATAATGTTGGACATTGAAAAAGCGTTCGACTCAGTGTGGCATGAGGGCCTTCTACACAAAATGCACGCAGCGGGATTTCCATTATATCTGACCAAAAATAATTCAAAGCTTTCTTCAAGACAGATCTTTCTATGTTTGCATAAAAGGGAAATCTTCTAAAACCTACGCCATCAAAGCGGGCGTTCCACAAGGATCATCTATCAACTCTGTACTTTATAACATCTAACATCAACTAGCGATGTACCCAAACCCAGCCACTGCCAACTTGGGCTTTATGACGATGACCAATCTTATCAACCTCAACTCACCCCAATCAAATAATAATTGCCTTAGAGTCAGCGTCCCTACCTAGTAGAGACTTAATACTACTCGGGCTCCATATAACTTGGATGGATAACACCAAATTCCTAGGATTATATCTGGACACCAAACTGACACGTCTATGGGAATCAAAAAGGCAGATACTCTAATCAATAATAATACTAATACTAATACTATATATGTTAGAGTATCTTTCAAAGTGTTCTTTTATACGGCTGCCCCTGCTGAGGGCACTGCGCGAAAACACACATCCAAACTTTACAAACTAAACATAACAAAATTCTAAAGCTAATGCTAAACTTACCATATTATTTTTCGACGGAAAGGCTCCACATCATCTCAAACACTCAGATGTTAAACGAAAAGATAAGTTGATTAAGAAAAAATTTTCTTAACTCTTGTTCTTATTCAATCAACCCCACAATCATGCAACTAGTCAGGGGGAGCTCACTATCAGCAATATAGCTTAGTATAAGAATAGGTTAAGTTTAATATATACAAAACTAGTCGTATAAGGTTGTTATGTTTCCTTTTCCTTAAAGAAACCGATTATATGATACAGTTATCCAGTCTTTCTAAAATAATTTTATATTTAAAATGAAAAGGTCAAGCCTGTACACTTAATTAATTAACTTCTTACTTACACAATTGAAATTTATATCTTGGAAACAATAAGGCATTGAAAATTGAAATTGAAATTGAATTTCATATTTTGAAGAACTAACTTTTCTGTCCAATCAAAACGTCCAGGACTGACAGTTTTCTTAGTATACGTAAAAAATATAAATTCTTATATGGCAACACCAAGAAGAATTTGCCCGATTTGACCTATTTGTGAGATTACAAAATTCCAATTTTCTACGTTGACATGTTCTCAGGCAGTTCCCAAATATATAGAGAAAAAGGAAATTTTTGTATGGCAACCCTACGAAGGAGTTACCTGATTTTCCCTATTCGCGAACTTAAATATTTTTTTTTTTAAAAGCCCGTATACAAAATTTCAACACTCTAAGAACACGCGTTCTCGAGTTATCGTACGTGCAGTCAGACGGACATGCAAACATGAAAATAACTTTTAATATTATGCGTGGGTGTCCAACCCATTTTGATCTACCATAATTATTTCTGTTTGTTACAAACGGAATGACAAACTTAGTATACCAAGTAGATTTCATCGACGGTATAAAATATACTAAATATAGCATTCTGTTCTTGGTGTGGCCATGTACGAATTGAGGTCCCTTTTACATCCCAAATTGTTCGTTTACATTTCAAATGATGATTTAAAAGAAACTATTTATGTGAGATAAAAACTGTTTATTTATTATTAAAGTACACAAATAGGGATTTTCTTCTCTTTTTTAATTACATCATCCATATGCAATCCTTCACTATTTTGACACTGCTGCAACCTAGCGCGGAAATTTTCAATGACGGCTTCACACAAGTGTTTCGAGAAATGTTTTGCATTTCCTTTCGAATATTTTCCTTTAATTCCTCAAGGGAGTCTGGGTTGCTGTTGAAAACTTTACTTTTAAGGTATCTCCAAAGAAAGAAGTCCATTGGGGATAAGTGCGGTCTACGAGGTGGCCAGTCAATGGCATCTCTTTTGGATATCACTTTTTGTCAAAAAATTTCGCGAACAGCACTTAATGAGTGGTTGGAAGTTTGAAATATTGCCCCATCTTGCTAGAACCACGATCGTTAATCAAAACCATCGAAATAATGTAGCGCTGGTGAAAAAAATTTCTGTAGCATGGCAATATACCGCTCTGTATTCACTGTTACAGCATTTCCTCGGCGATCTTCAAAAACGTATGGACCAATAATGCCTCTTGCTGACAAAGCTGCCTATACAGTAACCTTGGGTGAATGCAGAGGTTTTTGATGTTTCAATTTAGGATTAATGTTACTCCAATACCTGCAAATTTGCCTATTCACATGCCCATTTAGATGGAAGTGTGCCTCGTCTGAGAAAAAAATGTTGGTGAAGCTGGTGAGCCCCTCTAACGTTTCGTTTGCAAATTGGAGCCTGTGAGTGAGATCTTGAGGCTTCAATTCATGTACCATTTGGATTTTGTACGGATGTAAATGTAAATCTTTGTGAAAAATACGAATCAAACATGTTATGGGCACACCTAAGGCGTAAGACCGTTTCCGAGTATAGAGTCCAGGATTTTCACGAATAGACGCTTTTACCCGTTCGACGTTTTCGCGATCTCTTGATGTTTTAGGTCGGCCGGATCGTGGTTGATACATTATTGGACCTGTCTCTTCGAACTTCTGTACTCATTTTCTAATCAATTGAATCGATGGAACTTCATTTTTACGCCGTATGTTGTAATGAGTGAAAAATTTTCGTTGCGCCAGAGTAAAAGAATCGTTGTTGCGGTAGTACTCGCGTTGACAGAACGCACGTTTTTTTATCACTGAACGACGCCATGGTACTGAATTCCCATTGGCCGCTCTTGCGCTTCGTAACCCCTCCACCCCAACCCGCCATCTCTGCTCGACGCAGCTACCGGTTCAAATTTAAACGGACTTTTGGTCCACCCTGTACTACAAAAACGATCAGTTCTAGATGTTTTCGTTGTACTGAAAAGTTATTCAGAATATGAAATCCTATGAAATTGGTTATAATCACTTTTACTGTCCGACGAACCGCTGTAGAAATATATGTGAAAAGCCAGTTTACCAATCAAACTTACATAGAGGGGGATGATACGAAATTACACTCATATAGGTAGGGTATCGCAAGAATACTCTTAGAGTAATTCTAGCATTTTCTCCTTGTCTAATAGTAACAAGCAGTGTGATCTGCTTCCATTAAGGGTACTTTGATTGGCTCCACCTAACTAAGATAATTCTAATTGCTTCCAGTGATTGTATTAATAGCCTAAATCGTTCAAAGCTACACTTCTGGTCAATGATACAAAATATGCTTTGAACATGAAATGATCATTACTATTCTGTGATGCTTTTTTATCCCGAACTGTACGAATTTGGAACAGTCTACCATCTTCTATCTTTCCTCCGGCATACAATCTGCGGAAGTTTACGGGCGATATACATTGGCGACTCCGCCACTCTCTTCATATACATTTTCATTCCCCATATGTTGTGCTTTGTATCATAGGGTATCCCCTGAAAAAAATTTCTTTTTCTGTTTTAAATGAACATTTTAAATTTGAAAAATCTGCCCAAATATAGATACGTCTTTTTTTTCTTTATATTATTTTCTTTTTCCAGCATGTATCTCACCACTTCCAACTATAAGATGGAAGGCTTAATTTTCTATTTCATATCATATAAGACCAAATTTTGATGGTATGAGTGTGCAATTACCTCGATTTCAATTTTTACTTTCACTTTAATATTCATGTTACAAGTTCAACAAATTCTACATACATACATACATGTAAAGTTATTACTTTAATGGAAGTTTATAATTTGTATTTGAGTATGGAAGATCTTGAAGTAGAAGAGGAAGTGACGGAAACAAAACCAGTAAAAAAGTTTTCATTACTAATATATTTTCGTTCGAAAGTTGCTGTATTTATATAGAGAAATAACTACCAAAATTATGATATTATTGCAAAGAAAATTCAATTTCCAACAAAAATCAAAAACTTTTCTGTGTATTTTGAAAAACTCAAATTCTTTGGTGTAATGATAGAGGAAATAAAGTCAATAACTTAAACCATGTTAATGGTGAAAATTTCTTGTTTTTATATATTTTGCATACAATTTGGCGTTTTTAATTCATTTCATTATCGTCAGATGGAATGATGTGCTTTTAGAAGCTGTGTGAACTGCGGGCTGCGGGTGGCACCTTGCATGCTTAGAAAGTATTTTGCCGTCTGAAGGTGATATGTAACATTATAAAAAGAGTGTACAATGCACACGAACATCATAGCATTATGTAGTCTGAGACAACTTACATCTAGATGAGCAAAACTCACAAAAAAGCGGACAAATTAAAATGAGTTAATGGCCCTCTAATAGAAAGCTCTATATATTCTCTCTCTCTCTTGCTGTATTATACCACATAAATTCTTCACAATTATAGCTTTCTTTGGTTGAATAAAAAGTTAAAGAGCTTTCAAAAGGTGATCCGGGTTCATATGGAGATTTTTACATCTAGTTGTAAGTTGTCTCAGATATAGCCTTTCCATACACTGTGGTTTATTTTAGTTTTTATATTCCATATTTTTGTGCGTGTTATTTTTTACTGAGCTTTTGAAAACAGGTGAACTTTTTGTTGTGTGTTTTTCGATTCTGAGCTTCTACAATTTAACTATGTATAGTAGCGTAAGCTTTCGTTATAATGAAATTCCCAATGCCTACCCAGTAAACAAATTGAATCAAAATAACTCGAACGTAACTTGCCATGGTCTAAATTGACATTTTCTAATTCATAAACATAAGGGCAAAGTTTTTTAAATATTTCCACAATATATTATTATAATTTTATTACAATTACTATAAGTCCGCTGCCTAGCAATTGTACTAAATTGTAAAAAGCATTGTTGAAAAATTTAATAAGCCAAATTTAGAATAGAAGAAGTAATGGAAATTTGCACGAGGCTTGCTAAAAACGAGAAATAGGCAATAATTGAAGGAGAGGCAATCATATACACACTTTATTGCATTAATGATATCCCTGTTTCACAACTATTGCTCATTCCTTACTTTTGATAAAACTTCGCCAAATTGTTTGCTGGGTACCTACCAAGAATATTTATAAAGTACTATTCCAAATTATACACATAATATATGCTTTTTTGAATTAAAAAATTATTCACTTTTTGTCAAGATAGAGGTTTACAAATTGATTTGTATAAAATAAACTACCTAAGGAACTTATCCGCTTGTTAGGCTACTGAATAAATTGAAGCAATAAATTTTATTTAAGTTACATGAATTCCACATTTAATGTTATTAAAACATGAAAAATATTAAAAAATGTAGAAAAACAGTTCCGGTAGTACTTACAAATATATTTGGAAAACCTATGTTCGAAAAATAATAAAAATTAATAAAAGTTGGTGTGTGTGTATGAAAAAGTTTTTAATAACGGAAGGAAGATAACACGGTTTTTTGAGGTTTTTGATTGAAAACCTGAAATGCATCATCTTTTTCAAAAATGTTATCCCGACTGAATTTGAACTGAAAAATTTCTAATATTTTTATGAAGGTTTAAAATAAATATTATAAAAATTTTGGAAGATAAAATGAGGGAACAAAATGCTTACAAATTTATTCAGCCTTAAACTTGATTTTTAAGGATATAAAATTAAGCAATTTTTGTTTCCCCAAGCCTAAAAGTACATATGACGGTCAGAGAAAATATTAAAGTTATTGTATTCCCATCTTTGTCTATTTTATATATCCATTTTGTAAAATGCACTGAACTATGATAAATTTTGTACAGAACTTATTATTTTAAATTGAGAAAATTATAGAAAAGTGATTTCATGTTATACATACCAGTTACGCATATCTATTCCTTTTCAGCGGGTATAATCTCATTCTCATATGGAAAAAATCTATTCTTATCAGAACCTTAAGAAAGTTACAATCGCTGTCGTTCGTTTTAGCTGTTTGTGACCCAGTTTAGACGGGTTCGTATGCTGCCTCTACCACACAAAAGCTTGTAGATAAGATCGCACCTTACCTACAGATTTCATGCGGAAGAATTAATACGCTGATCCGTCAAAACTCAATCTAATATTTCCGGGAGAAATTCGCCAACCTTCAATCAGACTCAGACCCCACCTGAGAGGATCACGACGACTCAATATTTAGCACAAAGATTAAAAGTTAGTTTCCAAAGACCACCACCAGGGGATTTGTTGAACAATTGGTGAAGTCCAGAAATTGTTTTAAGACTGGAATACATCCGTACCGATCACTGGTAATTTTATGTGGGCACAATTTTGTGTGTAAAAGCAAGTGTTTACTTTACCATGGTGCCAATATTGAAAATAAACTATTGGCGGGAAGTTGAAAAACCGGCCAAGTGCGAGTCGGACTCGTACACAAATGGTTCCGCACCATCGTACAAAATTTAACACTATGTATACGCCAAAAACCTTGTTTCTTGTATGGGGCCTCCTTTAATTTGTAATTTACTTTTATTTTTATTATTAGATGTTATAGTGGCAATAGAAATACACATTCTGTGAAAATCTCAACTGCCTACCTATTACGGTTCATGAGATACTGTCCGGTGACAGACGGACGGACATCAGAGGCTTAGTAATAGGGTTCCCGTTTTTACTTTTTGGGTACGGAATCCTAAAAAATGAGCGCGCAACTCGTAAATTGATGTTAATAAAACTTTCCGAATTTTTGCTACGTATCTAATGAATATATTGCCTTTGGTAAAACAGTTTTCTCATTAATAACTCTAAATAATTATAAGTAATATAAATTAAATAATAATAATAAATTTTGAGACATTTATTTCGACGAAACCACTTATTTATTTGCTGTTTACAATTCTCTCTCAGTTGATACTTGATGCTTAGACTGCTATATGTATAGAAGTGAGCCCACTTTCTGTATTTCTATGAACATAGTCAGTCTATATTATACATGTCAGTGGTACCAATAGAAAAGCATACAATCAACCTTACTAAAGATATTCGAAATAAAAATTAGGTAATATTCTCTTTTTCAATTTTCAATTTATCAAGTAACAACTAGAAAATTTCTGAGGCAACTTATTACATTGACGTTATTAGACAGCTACATATTTTTATTATAGAAGAGATGGGAAATAGATGTTGCCCTGCGGAAAATAAAAATAGCATAAATACAAGGGAAAATGACAACACAAAACTTGGAATTGACTTAGATCAGAGAAGCATAAAATTGTCTCTCAACCAATTTCTTAGCTGCTTCTATGGTCACCATTTCCCAGCATCCGGATCCGGTATGGCAGAGTAGTGAAACAAGGCAACAAGCTATCAAGACAAAACAGAAAAATTAATTTTCAGCTTTCTTGCTGCTTGTTTGTCAATTTCATTTTTATTGTTCTGTTTTTTTTTTCTCACATTGGTGGTAAGGTAAGTCCAACAGCGAATATTCCCTAATGTACGACGACAGATATATGTATAAGTATGTATGTTATGTATAGGAAGAAAGCTAAAGCCTTGGAAGGAAAGGACTCCGAACACAATCCTGACAAATAAGCAGAAGGTTGTTGGGGCAACACAGTAGGATTGATGGAAAACTTCGTGAAGCAAAAAGGAATATAATTGAAATGACAATCAAATTGATATTTCGAAAATTTAATTCGAGTTGGTGAGGGAAATCGAAAGTAACTGGAATGGAGTGTCTGTCGCAAAGAAAATCAGTTCGTGCACTCCTCCCCCCCCCCCCTGCCCACGTACACCGAATTTTAAAGTGATGAACTGTGTAGGAGTATGCCACAAATGATTGACGTTACATATTCGTGTTGAAGTGAAAACACTCCGTCTTTGCTTTGGCTATTTGGTAAGGAATGAACATTTTTGACCGACAGACAGTAATCCTTTAGAAATCCTGGTGAAGTTCCTTTTTTAACCTTTAGCTTATCAAAGCCTTAGATTTTATTGCAGATTTATTATTACTGGCATAAAATTTAAATTTTTTTTTTTGAGTAACTTATTAAAACTGTTAATTATGACTTGTTGGTTTTAGTAAAGGATTTATTTTAGGTTAAGTTAAATTGGATAAGAGTTCCTTACAGGCAGCTATACCTATACGTGAACCTTCGAATGGTCGTTTGTCATGCCACCTCATAGAAAACTTATTGGTGAGATTACTTCCAGGTAAAATAAAACAAATCACAAGAGTAAATGAAACTTGTAAAGCTCCCCAGTTGTAATCCAAATAAGCTCATATCTGTAATGTCCGAACCCACAAAATTAGCTCCCCATAATGAACTAGATAAATACAATTGATCATCGTTCGTGGTGCAACATGTCAATATTTCTGGTTTATGTTATGGAGACGTTATGTGAATAAATTTAATTTGTTTTGCTTTTATGTAATTATCCAAGTCTTAATTAAATCAGTTTTGTGTCAATTTGTGAATAGACCGCAAGATGCTATGGATTCTACCCCATTCAATAAAAATATGTAAATTACCCCGATTTAGGATAATTGCATTGCAGTTTACATCAGAGTAACCCATGATATTTGGTTTTTAGAAATTAAACATAAAACATTAGAAATTATAAGTTTTGTTAAATGTGCACAGCCATGTTCAGGAAAAGTTTTCAAGTTTTGCATTTTGTGATAACCCAATAGATTCGGTCTTGTTCTTTCGCTTGTTATGTACTTTTAGAGTAGCCCAAAGGCATTAACTCTTGAGGAGTCGACACAGTGGAAAAGATCAGCCCAATGACACTAACCCTCTACAGATTATGATGATGCAAAGCTTACCAAACGCATTAACACTTTAACTTTGAGTGGCTACTAAAGCTGTTGTTCCAGTGAGATAAATGGAAGCAGATAAACAGCAGAACTTCTCAACTAATAGACCAACATATCTGATGATTGAATCAATGACTGAATGATTGTGTTATTGATTTTCCTTAGTCTATTTATCCACAGAACTTCCTCCTATCAGCACGAGCTGCCAGCTCACTTAGTGAACGGTAATAAGACAGGGCAGCATGCTAGCACCTCGGCTACTTCGGGAGAATTGTGGGGTGGGTATACCAAAGCCTGCCGCTGTCACTGCACATATACAAAAAGAAATCATACCTGACACAAAAAAAAACACGCACCACATCGGTCCTGAACGGACCCATACATCATTTACCCTTATTGCATGAAGGCGCAGATGGGCTGCCTTCACTGCTGTGCCACATCCTCCCAATAACACTGAGGGTAGTAAATTTTTTTCTCCCTCTTGATGACCTGAAAGAAAAGTCGAGCGGAGTAGCAAACCTAGTTAACTTTCATATTGAGAGTGCTCCAGGAGAGTGAGGAAAAATCAAATACTTAGCGGGTCCCTACCGGTCTCTTTTGTTCAGAAAAATGTTGTATTACCGTTCAATAATGATCGGAAACTTATTACAAAAAGTAAGAATTCCTGAGAAAATTGTATCCAAGAGTTGTACAGAAATTACCTAAATATTGCGTGGCATCTCTTACTATATAATAGTGTAGAAACCATCACACATCTTCCTTCACATTAACCTTCTCTTCAACTATTTTCAGTAATTTAATTATATCTCTGCCTTAAACCAATATCATACCAGACTTGCATAAAAAATGTAATAAAGGAAGATGAAAGGCAGTAACGCACCCAGGCTTTGTGCTTTGGGGGACCATAGGTGTCCCAAGTCCTAACGAGTCGGAAAAATAGGGCTCTAAAGTCGCGTCCTGCACCCATCTGAGCACTTAAGGACTGCTATTGTAGATTAAATGGTTCTATTTTATCGGACTTTGTAATAATATACAGACCCCATTTTATACATAATTTGTAAAATATATTCAGAAAACTGACATTGTGGAGGGGGACCGATCCCGTTCGTCCCCCCTCTCGGTGCGCCCCTGGTAACTTATATACTTTGATTTGCTGGGGTCCACCGCAGAGGCGCCTCAATGGATGTTCCGTCTGCCACTGTACACAAAAAATATGATTACGGACGTATAATATGGTCTGAAGGCTTACCTTACAAGACAAATCGCCTGAGGCTTATCAACTAACATCACTAGTATAAATTCCAATATTGCAACACCAAAGTGGGCTACTACTGGGTATCATCGGTATCAGTAGTCTATGCTGATGGGGCGGTGACTGGGTGTCACTGATGAAGCGAAATTTTATTGCATAGGTATAAAATTTGTTGCTAGGCCAAGACTGGATTTTTTCAAGAACGGTGAATGGACGTCACACAGATGCAATGCGATTTCACTAGACCTAGAAATGTGAAAAGCTGAATGGAAACTTGTAGGGTGCTCCGCTGTCTGCCGGTGTCATCGAGGACACAGAAAAAAGGGTAACAATTGATTTTGACTGGTATATGAGCACGCAGGTGCTTAGCTGTCTGCCGATCTCGATCGCCTAACTCGTCGATTTTAATTCTGAGCACTAATGTTTTTCCTTGATTCCTCGTCTCTGGTTGCCATTTATTACTTTATCTTTTTCGTTTCTCTTGATTCCTTACAGTTCACTTTTAACCCTAGATATTCCCGGATAATAATTTTCTTACACATCGTACTGTCTTTCTATTGGGGAACAGCTTGAATCTTCTTTTTCTTTTCAGCCACCTCTTTTCCAGTCGTCAGTCACAGTCAGGATTAAAACATCCGGTCGTGCCAAACATGGCTGCACATTCGCTGTGGCAACTAATGTAAACACTACTACATCTGTCGGCATCGTACATGTAGCATGCTGCTGCATGCAACACGCTACGGCCATAAGTGGTAAGTGTCGCAAAATGTGGCAAACAGTATATGACAATTTAAACCGAATCAACAGTTATTTAAGCGGCGTTCACAATTCAACAGCAACGACAAAGTGAAATGTGACCGGTCTGTTTTTACTATACATATCTGGAGCCTTTTTCCCCACGTAGTAGTTCATTTGGCCATTTCTGTATGACTCTAAGTAGAGCAGAGTGGAGCTACATGAAAATTGGTTCTATTCTTATTTTCACGCCGCCATTTCCAAAACCTTACATACTGAAATTTCGAACTACTAGCACAGGAAACATACAACTAGATATGAAAATCTCCATATAAACCCGGATCACTTTTTCAAATCTCTCTAGCTTTTTGTTCAACCAAAGAAAGCTATCATTGCGAAGAACTTATGTGACATAATACAGCAAGAGAGGGAGAAAATGTATAGAGCTTTCTATTAGAGGGCCATTGGCTCGTTACAATTTGACGGATTTTTTGTTAGGTTTGCATATCGAGATGTAAGTTGTCTCAACTACTAGCAGGCAGATGGCGTTGCGGCTAAAGCTCCCGACATCATTTTTATCATAACTAAAATGTTTTCATGTTATTTTCTTTTTTAATATTTTTTATGAATATTAATAATAAAACAAGAATTATTTTTTGACAAACTTCGTAATTTATAAACTAAAAAAATACGTTAATTTTTATATAGTTTAAGCAAGACGATGGTGCCAACAGATAATAATAATATTAATATATTTATTTGCAGTTATTGCACACAAGAGTTTACACCTTTTCTTGTACGTTAAATAAAGCAATGCTAGAAAAGTAATTACTTAAAAAAAAGAATTAAAAATATAAAGGAAATTCAAGCAAATTCTTATTAATTAAAGAAGACGTTAAATTCAATTGAAAATATTGTACTACAGAGACTACTAGAAAATAAAGAAAATTTTAGAGTTACATTATGTATGTATTAATGCATCTCTTAAACGCGCCAACAGTGCCAACACTATGAAAATTTAACGGAAGATTAATCCATAAAAGAGCTGTTTGAACAAGATAAGAACCTTCCATGCAGGACTTATAAAATTGTGGAATCAATATGTTCCTATTACCTTGTGATCTTGTAAATTGTAATAATTCGCCGCGTAAGTACCCTGGTTTTTCGAGCTAAGTAGAGAATATAAAAAAACCAACGCTCGCCTTTTCAAATACGTAGCCAAGGAGTATCCGAGCAAACGCGAAAGGAAAGGCGAAACGTGAACAAATCTTTGCAGCCCAAAAACAAACCGAATACAGTCGTTCCTGGCACAGATGTTATCCAGCTTGGGAAACAAATTTCTGCCATAGGTGAAGCGGGGCAAGACTAAAGCTTTAATTATTCGTAAGCTGACCCGATAAAATCAATAGACATTGGAGCCCTGCATAAACTTTGCTGACCATGGCTTTATTGTAATCACTACATTTCATGTGTTGATTCAAGACAACTTCAAGCGTCTTAACTTTACTTACAATAGGCAACGAAACATTGTTTCAAGTCGCTGGTGGGATTTCAATTAAACCGTGATTGTAAAATTTAATACAATCAGACCTTGCAGGATTTAGAATCAAACGATTACATTTGGCTCAAGTGTTAATTCGTTCCAAATCACAATTTATACGTTCAATACAGTCTTCAAGAAGACCGATCGACCGGCTTAAATAGAGTTGTACATCTTGGACTACATCTGATAGGTCGTTGATAAATAAGCTGAATAGCAAAGGTCCCAGAATTGAACCTTGAGCCACCCGACAGAGTAGGGCAGTGCCGAGAATGAATTATTATCAATATATACTCGTTGGCTGCGGTCTGCCAAGAAATCGCTTACCAGAGCAATGGCAGAACTACTAAAATTAAAAGAAGGACTTAGTTTCTGGAGAAGGATACGATGGTCCAGAATGATGCAAAGACTTTCTCAAATCAGAGGATACCTTCAATACTGCAGTCTCACAGATGTGCTAGCGTCGGAAACTCAATTGACAAGAAAATTATTGTCCTCGACAAATTCGACTATCTGCTTATATAATAGTTTTTCTAAGACTTTGGATAAGAAACATAATAAACTTATTAGGCGGAAGTAAGCTGGTGATTCCGGAGAAGAATTCTTTGCAATAGCAAGGACTGTTTTCATCTTCCAGGCAGCTGGAAAATAGGATTACGTAAAGCATGATTTAACTATATGTAAACCGAATTTATCAATAAGCTTAATGAAACTAGCTGGAAGATTGTCAGGCTCAGCTGCCTCAGACTTAATTGAATTCACAGCATCCACAAGCTCATTGTAGTCGACTCCACGAAAGTAAAAGTAGTTAGTGTTGGTATTAGATGAGATATCTCTTATCGGATTACCAGCTGATATATGAGTAGCAGCCAACTGATTTCCCCTGTGGGCAGAGCTATTAGTCATGAAAAATATGTTTAAGTCTTCGGGATTTAAATCACAAGTAATTTTGTTCCATTTACCTCCACAGACACCAGCATGACGCAAATTTCACCAGAAAACTTTAGGACTGAGATTCTAGTCAAATTTGGGGTTCAAATATTGTCGTTTTGTTCGCCAAATTTCTGAAGTCACCTTGTTGCGGACAGCTTGATATAAAACTCGTGCCTCCTCGGTCTGACCAGATGTGTCTTTTTGCAAATTTCTTGGCTCATGTGGAAAGTACTGCGGAAAGGCTTAAAAGTGATTCCTCCCTGCAGTTTCACTGGTAAAAAAAAAGATCACTTATCAATTGTCATAAATATAATAATAAATATTCAACAACATTTGTAAATTGCATGGAGAGCTAATTTAAAGGCGGTAATGAACTCTTATTTTTTTAATGAGTGGAATAAATACACTAAATGCGAAAATGGGAAGCAGAAAAGAAAAATATTGATCCTCCTCGATAATGTTTTCGAAAATATTGGTTTTCGCACGATGAAAATGTTAGGGACTTAGTAGATATTGATGTAGTTTTATCCATACATATGAGACCTTACCGGAAAACTGGGAAGATGTTTTCTTTCAACAAATTTAAAATAGGCACGACAATAAAAATAGAATAAGTAACTCGTTGAATCCGCAAATGAAGCTTCGAATATAATTTCGTCCGTGACTATTATGGCCGCTCTTTCAAGCATTCGTAGCCCTGAAAAGACCGGAAAAAAATTAACATACCTACAGCATTTCAAAACTAAATTAGTGTCGAAATTTGCTTGATAGATATAACGTAAATTCTACTAAGGCTCCTGTAAAATTGGACCAACAATTTTTATTTCGGGTCGAAATTCTCTATCACGTATTTGACCGAAGATGCGGCTATTCCTGGACGTCCTGTATACAAATTCGTCAGTGTACAATAATGATTTTTCTATTGCATAATTTTAGATTTTTATAAGCCAATTTTGTACTACGCGACGTCATGAAATTCAAGAAAATAGAGTTTTATTCGATAAAAGGAAAATTGGCAACTGATACGTAAAACAGGTGCCAAAGATGAAAAGAAAAAAATGTTTCCCGATCCAAAATGAAGGTCCTGTCAAAAATGGTGATAAAATATATTTTAAATTATTTTCTGTTATAATAGCATATCAACCAGATCTCAGAAATTCTGGTCCGAACATCTTTCTAGCAGGATTGGAACAACTGTCAAAAAAGTTCCACGTTGGCGGAATGTAGGAAAGTGGACAGGAGATATGCCGGAAATTAAGTGAATATTTATTGGTGAATGATAGAACAAAACAGAAGTGTGATCTATAAGGAATTTTTTTCCATGATTAGCGAACAAACGAACGAAGATTACTGGCAGAACGTAGATCTCCAAAGGATAAGTAAAAATAGTTGATTTTTTGCAGGAATTAATTATATAAAGTTTTGAAAATAACTTAAATTTTTGTCGGCACTGTCCACGTGTACAATTTCAAAAATTAGAAGAAATTACTTAGAACTGATTTGTTAGTATGTATAATAAAATAACTTACATCCTTGTCGGTAGATGTCTCTGTCTCAATCTGCAAGAAACTTGGTTTTCGAATTCGCCA
Source organism: Dioctria linearis (assembly GCA_963930735.1). Taxonomy (NCBI): domain Eukaryota; kingdom Metazoa; phylum Arthropoda; class Insecta; order Diptera; family Asilidae; genus Dioctria; species Dioctria linearis. The sequence continues at coordinate 36,999,423 of OZ005740.1, read as the reverse complement.
AGTATTAACGTGTAACGCTATACCAAAAGGGAGTAGTAGAAATTGTCGTCTTTCGTATCAGTTTCAGTTAAACAGCCTATAGTGCTTAAGAAGGCGTTCGAGGGTGATATGGAACTATCTAGAGTGATTGGCTTGAACGTGAAGTCCAAACTGCCAGCATGAGCTGAAAGATCTCTCGGTGGACAGCGTTGACTGCAGGGCGGCATGCTAGCTCGCCTCGGCGATTGGCGGAGAGTGTGCGGAGGTTCCACGAAAACCTGCCACTGTGCCACCAGCCATATACAAAATAAATTTTGTGCCTACAAACCAAAGGCCGATGCACGCAATCAGTCCTGAAAGGACCTTTACACTACTTACTCAATTGGAAGCGCAGGTGTTCGGCTTCCAAAGGCATTCCCCCAACCACCCAGCGATACTGCGGGCTATATAATACAGTATCCCTGTTGATCTGAAAGAGAGGGTAGGAGTAGCGAACCTATTCAACCTTCATGTGGAGAGGGCACCAGGAGAGTGAGAGGAATTAAAATTCTTTAAACATGCATTACGTTATTAAAGTTGTTTTTATTCTAAACATCGTTACTGTAGCGCAAAATAATAAAAATTGGTTAGCGAGAATATTGCGACTACCATAACTTTTCACTGACCCAGTTTCTATTCTATCCTAATAAGATTTGACATTTTCAAGGTGGACAGACTCTCAAAAGATATTTCGTTCATAGTGCTCTCTTTTACAATGTTAACTCTAAAACAATTCAAACGTGACTATGTTAACTGGTCAGGAGGTTCTGATCTTAAATCCAAATTTTTTCAGTTAGTATATACTTCCGTCCACGATGAATTGCTAAATGACGATGGCACAGAATGATCTAAATTGATTACTATTATAATTTCAAATGATGTGTCAACTATATTATATACCTTCTGTGCAATAAAGGCTAAAATTACGATAATGCTAACTAATTCAACTTGGTTAGATAATCTAACTTATAATCTAAAATTATGAGGCGCTAGTCACTATTTACTTTGGTGTACAACGATAGAACTAAAATTGCGATGATATGAAATGCTTCACTTATTACAATATAATATTCTAATATTCTAAAGATACTCATTTAGTACCCAAATACACAACAGTCTGAGTCATTCAGAGATGTTCTTTTAAAAAAGACAACTCTGCATGACTCGTACTTCAACAAAATTTCCTATTAGCACCCGCAATTTATTTGAAAGTGAAATTAAAATTTAGCGTTGGGTGAAATAAATCTTTATAAGCAAGTACGTAATGAGCGTATTGTAATTCTATCATTTTTATACAACAAAAAGGAACAACTTACATGGTCTTTGTTGAGGATCCATCGAATAGGCGCCTCCCAGATGATCTCTTTACCACTGGATAGAATTTTAATTTCAATTTCTTTTTATTAATATTATGTTAGTACCTAGAAACACAAATTTCCATTAGTTTAACCTTTCCCTATCTCTTAATCTTAATGACTTTCCTATTTAACAATTTGACATATTCTCAGGATCTGATGTTCATTCCTCTTCTAAACTTAGACGTGGATTTGGCGGTATGCTTGTACCCTTCTCTGTTGAGCGTATCAAATGTCGACTAGACTAGATATGCTTCCCAAAACTGCAACCTCCAATTTCACTGTGCACGCTACCGCAAGGCTGAGGAGCACAAACTTCAGCATATAGTAGAAGCGATTAATACCAACACGAGTTTCGTACTCCATCATGCCTGGAATAATGTTGCAGGGAACTATACAATCCCATATGCATGTTTCGGAGCAACAAGTCTCGACAAGACCTGGCGACCCTTTGCAATGGTGTGATATCTGGATATTTTTCTTCGATATGCCAGACGAAATATTGGGCCGACAAAATACAGTAGACTTCAGAAAATTACGAAATGTTAATCCCACCTTGGCGTTCAGCCTCGAAATCCTCACAGTCGCAATGAGTAGCAATCAGCAGTCGTTGAAAGATCTGCGGTTATCTTTTCCTATCGCCACTATCCAATACTCTAATTTTACTTATATCCTTCAAGTTCCTCTATCAAACTTCAGTAAATTTTCCTTTTTTATTAATCTTATCCTTTTTGGCTTACGCGATATTTTCGGATCTTTTTTTCCAACCACCTTTTTTCAAATTCCTTTACTTTTTGCTTTTTACCACACGACAGCCCACAGCTTCTTCTTCTTCCTTCACACTTCACAACCTTCTTTCACTTTTTGGGTGCGTTCGGCGCGTATAGATCTCCATCCATATAGGACACAGTCCGCGCACATCTCATGCTGCTACACGTTGCGTAGACGAGTACTTAGCTTAGTGTAACATATTGCTACATGCAATATGCTACGACCATAACAAGGGACGATGCAATGATCGAGTCGAGAGTTGTCGCTAAACTTTGTTTTACAAAAAAATTTGATCATTTAAAAAGGAAGCCCCTTTGGGTTACCTCCATTAACTTTATGTGAAGCGTATGCGGAAGACATCCCTTTGCTCATCTCCAAGCAGAGCATAGTTTCTGAGAGCTTGATATAACCGAACGCTTTATGTATGCTTGTCTGGCCTTCGATTGGAGCAGGCTGGATACACTTGGGTTTGCGCTCCTATCTGTGGGTAAGCCCAAAAACTTACCTCACCAAGACCTACTACGCTTCATTAAGAAGACTGGAGGGTTTTGTTGAAAGGATTTCTAGTGGGACGCCCTGGCCTCCGTTCTCTCATCCCCCTGCCTAAAAGAAGAAAAAACCTTTTACTATGAGATAGAGGCAGTAAAAGCTACGGGAATGAATTTAAGCGCTCAAAGTTACTTTAACTCAATGAAATAAAAAAAAATCTTTTTTCAAGATTTTGTAAAGCAAAAGGTTTTCCTTCCTCTCTCTCTCCTTCAACCGAAGTTTCTTCTACGTTTTTCTCTTATAGGTAAATAGAGGCATCAGAATCCGGTGTCCGCTGATGCCAAGGGATGACAACACGGTGAAGATCACTACCATCGGATTCTCACAACAGTCTCGAAGGGTAAGCGATGTAAGGTGTCCCTTCAGGACCCGATGTGTGTGTTTGACAATTTTTCCCTGTCAGGAAGCCAATGAGTGAGCTGTCAGCTTTGGGTAGCAGATGAGTCTTCACGTCTACCACATTCCTCAATTTCAATTAAACCATCACTACCTTTCTAAACATTTCCCTTCATAGCCAGAATTATCGTTCGAAACTTTTATGCCTCAAATTAATTTTCTAACCATAGAAATACAAAACTTTTAAATATGCACCAAATGTAAGTGTACTAACTGAACACGTAATGGTATGTATACCAATCTACTTTCAGTTAATTTTTAAAACTTAAATTACTTTCAAAATTCAACAATTTTAAATTCCACTATGGAAAAACCCGGCAATATAAGCAAAGAATTCGCTTTAATTAGTAATTCAATCCTAAGGGCAAAACCTATCTACACAAGAAACCAGCCATCTCTGTAAATTATTTGCTAAAACTTCCATATTCGATGATTTAGTTCCTATTACGAAATCAAATTTCGGTTAAACTAAATTTTCAGTTTAAACTTCATTAAAATAAAATTAAAACAACAAACTAATTTAAGGCAATTTATTCATTTTGATGGTGGTGCGGCTGAATTTATATATAGGGTAGGTAGGTACTATTATGAATTTCTTCACAACTGATGGTGACGTGTTGTAGTCCCTTGGACGGATCTAGGATCTCTAGCCATTTATACCTACTAAAACTAGTTGAAAGTCCGACCTTGGGTATGAATGTGTTTCTATGCAAATTGAATTTATCCCCGACCGACGACGTAACGGTTGGAATAGCTAACTGAAGTTTGTCGACAAACTTTTACTATGAATATGAACGGTACCAACTATACATCAATGTGTGAGATGAGATTGCTCAGAAGAGAAAAGCTATTCGACTCCTTCGAGTATAATAAATGTAAACATAATGGCTGGAGAAATGTATCAACTGCGACTGAGAATTCTTTATAGAATTATCCAATGTATTTAGCAAGTTGCAATTACATAATTTGTATTTAAAGTAATTAATTTATGCTATGTAGTCCAAGTCATTCGTTTTTCAAGAATCTTATAATTGAGTAATTTATAAATTTGATTTGTATCACGGAATTGTTACTCATAGTATAAATTGTATAAGCACAAATTATTCAATCACGGATCGCATAGCTTAGAGTTGGCATAACTGCATGCACTCATATGTTAGTTTACAGCTGATAAGATTTTCAGCTGTTTTTTTACGTTTTTGATCGGGTTACTTAGATGACGGAAAAACAAAGTTATAAACTTAAGACAGGACACAGAACTAATAAAAAAAGGATATAGATATACTTTCATAACGTCTTCGTAGCAGTGCATTTTTTTTTTTATTTTTTTTAAGTCTAATTTAATTAATTAACGATGTGTATTTATTTTTATTTTATTGTATTCGGTTTTCCATTCTGTTTAATTGTTATTTATTATACTTAATTATTTTTAAAAAATCCTTTTACGCGCAAACAAAAAAGGTATGTCAAATATTTGAACTAATTTTAAGGAAGTTGAAATTTTATATAGATCTCCTGAAGAAGGCCCTGAGGAAGGCCCTTGTACTCGAAACGTTGAGCAAATAAATTGAAATTTTATATATATATACGATCGGTGTTTTTCCTGAAAATAATACCAAAAAAGTCGGCACTGTAACATGTAAAATGTTTTTTCTTTCAAACAAATGCATTCTGATGAATATACTTAATAAAATCATACCGCCCAATCAGTTGAATACACACTGGGAGCAAGCATTTAATCAGCTATTCCACACGAAAAGTATCAAAAAGAGCTTGTTTTGGATGCGAGGAGAAAACAAAACAAATGCGTGAGCTATTTGGTGGTATGCCATACAGACTCTGATAGTTTCATCCAAATCGAAGATGATCGGTTTCGTGTGGAATAGATGAAATAATAGAATGTTTCGCCGAAACAAGATTCTTAAAAGTTGAAATACAGCGAGCAAAAAAATCCATCTCACAGAATAGGTCACTTAAAGTTAGTAGGGACCTGCCCTAGTCAAATTGTCTCCATAATGATTTAATTTTTAATTGAATAGTGTCGAAAGTACAGTGTGTCAAATAAATAACCTGTTTTCAACATTTCAATTCAATTTCAAATTTTGCTCCATTTAGTGAAATTGCCATTAAAATAAACTGAACTTATTTGAAAGCGGGAAAAACGGGAAGGTGATTATAAAATCTCTTTGTCTGTATCTTTTCTTAGCTTTTTGACCGCTCTAAAAAAAAATGTCTTAATATTTTGAACTTATAGCAAATTCACAAATTTTCTTCATTGCATTTAATCAAAATAACTGTTTTTTAATATTATTATCATTTTTTCTAGGTGGACAAACGGAATGACAAACTTTGTATATCCTATGATTTCATCTAGGGTATTAAAACATAACAAATGTATATACAGTGTTTGATAAGTGGTGGATAATAATAAAGGAGGTGATAAGTCATGCCGAGAAATAAAAAACAATTGTATAACAGGGGAGTGAGGGGGTGGGTATATACTCTCAACCCTTTCCGAGATAATCGGAGTTGAAGGACTAAGGGTGCGTGAAACGTAGGTTTGTGCTTAAACAGTTATATCTCCTAAACGACGAACAGTAGAAAGATGAGCGAGGTGCTAATTAATAGAGTCTCCTGCGCTTTGATTTATTGTGTCAACACTTCATTTACAGTATGTAGTTTAGAAGAAACGGTCTGCCAAACTTCAAGTTTCAACTTTTGCAACTCATTTTTTTGTGTTTGAACCCGAATGTCTAAAAAAAAAAACCTTATAATTTTTTTTCCTGTCTTACCCTTAAATTTTTTCCTTAAAACTCATTTTGTTTTAACTTTGTATCTTTCACCGTTTATGAGTTATGATAGAAAAATTCTTCCAATGCATGAAAAGCTTCCAGTAAAAAAGTTCAATAAGTGCCAGAAAGTAGGCAATTGTCGTTTGGAAATGAGCTTTTGCAGCCGTTTTCGTTGGATATGCTTAAGAGGAGTCAGTACTCAGCAAAAGTTTCAATTTAGATTCCAGCGAACCTGCAGGAAATAATATTTACTATACGTAGGTTTGTGTCCTGAAATTGAGAAAATTCATATAAAAGACCGAGACCACAAGTAATATTAGAGACATCTAGCGTAGAAGATAGAAACCCAACAAGCGACAATTTAACACGAAAACTGAAAATTTGCAGTTCAAAGAAATTGCCAATTTTTAACGAGAATTAAGCCTCCTAAATTTTGTTTGCAGATAATTGTCAAATATACTGTTTTGCTGTGTTCTTCAACAACTTTCAACGAAATATTGCAATTTCTCGTCGGTGAAATATCGGGAGAAAAAACAAGTACTATTAGAGTCAAATTATTGAAAAAAGCGTCACTCAAAATGAAAAAAACTCGACGTTATTTGCTAGATCTAGGTCTTATCTTTCCAAAATAGTCACAACTTAAAGAAATGAGAATACCTACTCACAGGAATCTGATTTAAAAGACTTCAAGTTTTACTATTTTTTACAAGTTTCCGCGCTAATATCTCCATTCCAATACACCTTTTTTAATTTTTAATTTAAGATATAAATCATTATTCTGCTACAAATAGTTTGCCAGAAATTCGCATTGAAAAATATATGAAACTTGCTAATCTTGGTACTGTCTCCTCTTAAGGAAAAGTGCAAAACACGCAGAAACGGTTGCATTTTGGATGCAGGAAGCTAAGCTTATGGGAGCCCCCCTTTAATTTTTAATTTAATTTAATTTTTATTATTTATTGTTATAGCGGCAATAGAAATACATGCTCTGTGAAAATTTAAACTGCCTACCTATTGCGGTTCATCAGATACAACCCGGTGACAAACAGACAGACGGACGGACGGACATCGAAGGCCTAGTAAAAGAGTTCCCGTTTTTACCCTTTGAGTACGGAACCCTAATAAGTAGTAAAAATGTAGAAATTTGAATATTGTTGAACCATTAGTTTAAAACGTGAAGGATGAAAGGAAAAGAGAGGAAGAGGGGGAAAATTGTTGAACATTGGAAAGATTCAACGAGTATCTGTCGAACAACAGTCAAATCATAATCATAGGGTCTAAAATTCAAAAGTGACAGGGTGATCAATGAACACATACTCAAATATATGTAAGTCCCCTTATCTCGGAAACCGTCTAAGGAACCGTCTATTACCTCCTTCATTATTATCCACAACTTATGAAACACCCTGTATAAATGTAACGCCAATTTTTACCAGATGTAACATAATTTTTACCAAAATTCGACTTATTTTTCAAAATGCTCAGAGTGCATTTTGACAATTTCGGACACGGAAATATTGCAGATGTGTGTGCAGAAGTTTTCTTCATGAAATGGTGTCGTCTTTCCATTAGTTAAATGTGAAATCCATCCTTCGAAAATGCGTAATACTATCTTATGATCCTGTTTCTTTGCTAGATTTCTCCTTAAAATCATCCCATCTACCTAAGAGTAAGAGCTCTTTGTTCGGGTAAAGCAAGTGAAAATCAATTGTTATCTACAAAAGTTAAGTTAATAATAATAGATAGATAAATTTTGATATTCCTTACCAGTTCATAGCCTCTGGAATCTTTATATCTTGGGCAAGATCTTAAAAACTCCGAATTGGTTTGCGTTTTATATTTTAATTTCTTTTGCCGAACGCGAAACGTTTTTTCCCAATTGTCCTTCACTTCTTCCCAATCATCGCAATTTCTACTAAGTGAAGCTTTTAGCGCTTGTGAAATATTTTCGTCAATTTCAGTATAACAGACTGAATTTTCGGGCTCTTTTAATTTTGAATGTGTTGATATCTTCTTAATCTTAGCTTTTATGTTTGAATACTTATCATAAAACTTTCCTCTTGGATTCCGTTTTCCTTGTCTTGGAACAAAGTAATATTCCTGATAAAAAAAATTATTGGAAGTTAAATTTTTTATGAAACTAACATGTTAGATATATGCTTCACATTCATTAGGAAGAAGGATCATAATTTGTTTGGTCAAAGATGGATATTAGCTTGAACTTACTTTACACCCACTATAGTTAACGTCCTCTAATATAATAGATATTTAGTTCTTGTCTGTGAAAGTTCAACAAGTCATCGTTTTTTTAATGGAAATCCTGTGTCGCTTTCCCATTTTTGACTTCATTAATAATTCTGATAAATCCTGTAATTTATAGCGGATTAGTAGGTTCTTCGATACCTAAAAAGTTAATTATGAGTTTTTGTGTTTCCGAAGGATATTTTCTTATCTATCCCAAATCAAGAATGCAAATTTATCATTATAAAACTTGGTAAACAATTACTACTTTTATCAATTTTTACACAAAGTACCAGTTTTATATAATTCTAACTTGCACTAATAAAATCTTATTGATATGCTTACCTTGGGGAGTTGTATATAAATCCTATAGCTTCCAATCTATTAACAAATTGTACAAATCTATGTCGCAATTTGTTTCCGTTTCAACAGCAAATACAGAAATATCTCTTGGCAATGTTATATGACACTATTAGATATTTCTTGGAAGTTATTTTCACTAAATTTAATTAGCGCAAGAAATAATAAATCTGTAACAGCGCTTTTAACTTGCATATATCCTTTGTACTAAAGATTTTAATAACTGCGGTAATTGTCCACAACACGCTTTCGTAAAAATATAGCTGTATATACTTATTTAATATGCTTCACAGAAGTTTCTAACAAAGTAAAAAAAAACTAGAGGCATATTACCAAAAATCAATTTCAATGCACGATTACTCCGCAATTATAAACAAGTGACTAAATCAGTTCCGATTCAAGATGCAATACATTCTTTGTATGTGTTTAAAACAAAATCGCACGATGTAAATTTTTCATTGCATATCTTTAAAATAAGCAAGCACATTTCAAAATCATATATATATGGCTCAGTAAATTAAATATGTTCCGATGAAATTTAATGGGTGTAGGTTTGGCCAATATACTACTACAAATATTGATTTTACATTGTGAACTTATCACTATACCTTTCTCAATGTAAATTTGATGTGGCATCGATATACTATAAACGTTATTACATTTTTAAGAGGAACTACTGTTAATTTTATATTGATCCAATATATTTTTAAGCATAAGCTTGTCATGTTAATTTAACTTTGTCATTAGTGTAGAAATGTCTTTATTGTTTTACATTTTTTTTTTATAATTTTACGGGGTGATTTTTTTCTGAGTGTACGTTCTAGGGAATATTCTCTACAATTTTGAACAAAATAAATTTGAAAATTTTCTACATTTTAGAGGAAAAAATACCAACCTGCATTTTAGGGATAAAAACCTAATCTACGTTTTCTAAGGTGGACTTTTCCCTAATCTTATCGACAAATACCTAAAGTACCAATCCCAATTCCCACGTTTTGATCCAACGGATGCATAGGCTAAATTGTTCCGTTTGCTTTCGAAGACTTTTGCCAGATTTTGCCATTTCACTTTACATTTATCTATAAAAACATTTTTTTTTGTTGCATAATTCACATAATTTTTATTTTCTCATCCATCTTTGATTATGAACAAATCTTTACGGATGATTTTTCTAGGTTATGTCATACGTAAAAGTTTAAATTTGCCCAACTTTTCCGTTACGATTCGATCCATTTCGGTGTGATGTGTTCATTTGCACGATGTCTCATATAAGCAAATTGAACATTTGTATGTATCGGATCGAAATGGTGCATAAATTGTTGCTACTTACTTTAAGGAATTATTTTTTACTGTGTAGTAGATATATATTTGAAATAAATAATTTTTTTTAATCAACAGATATGTTATTTTACGTATGTGTTTTGAAATAATTAATTTTTTTATGTGATTTTTTTTTCTTTAACTTTTAATAAAAATTTAAAAATGGAATTTCGCCATTTTAAATGTATAGCTTATAGTATTTTTGAAAGACTGTATAATAAACACGTAGTAACATACATACATACATAAAACATATCAGTCTTCCACAAAAAAGTGGCCTACATATTTCTGTGGTTTTTTCAAATAACTCGTTATCTTCCAAAAGCTAGTTTTGAGAAAGCGAGGGAAAAGTCGAAAAAAGTGAGAAAAAGTTTTGGAAAATCACCAATTTGTGGATTTTTTTTTCTTTGTCTCCCAGGACGTTTTGAAATAAATTTTATTAACAGTTCTGATATTATTTTTCAAAAAATGTTAAATATAGCAAAAAGTTGCACATACAATGTTCTTCGCTCTCAATTATAACACTTTTTTCGATTTACTGTGTGCGAATTAACGACTCAATTGAAGATGAATATTTATTTGAAATCAGTAATCGCTACAGGAGTTCACTTATGCGGTTTATTAAAAAGCAAGAAAAATCGCGAAAGCCATGAAATTTTATCAGGCAAAATAACTGGAAATGAAAATGAATGTTGTTAGTACTGGTATTGATAAACGCCATCTTTTATTATTGTTGTTAATAATACACAAACAAAAATTGAAGAAAAATCTAACAAAACAATGAAAATTAAAAAAAGTCGGAATTTCATTTTAAAATAACAACTTATCTGCACTTGCATTTGATACATTTTTTTAACTTCTCGGTAGCATGTCTACTTGTGCTGTTTCTTGAAAAAATAATTTAAGATTTTTGGGTACTTAAGTGGTTATTTTTTTTTAATAATTGTGTAGTTGCTATACCAGGGTCAGGGTACGCAAGAGTATAAAATATAAAATTTTATGTCGTATGGTATATTTAGTTTAAAATTGTAATTTTTGCAGATAACGAGTTATTTGAAAAAACCACAGATTTATATTGAAGCTTTATTATAATTATTGTTCTTTTCTTGACTTTTGTTACGTATTTGTATTGAGGCTTTGCTTTTGATACTCTTTGCTTCAACTAAAACCTTGCTAGTGCTACTTTCAGAATGTTTTGCTACTTAGTGCTACGCATCTTAAGTTAATGCTACGCCAATTAGTACGCTAAGAAATTTCCAAACGGTCACCCTGCTCCGGGATGGACGCAAATGGATCACACCACAGGTGAGGGCGCCTTGTTTATAATGGTATACTCACTTTTAAAGTAACAGTTAAGCATTCATGTATGTTTTTTTTTCTAAATATAGCAAAAAAAATTAAAAAACTTGCAGATTTTTTATAAGGTTAATATTTTGTGTTTCCTCCTTTGGCAGCAATTATGGTTTCAATATTATTCTTTCTATCTGCCGGGTTTTTGTGGTAATGATAACCTCCTTCGCTATCTCTCTTTTGATAAATGCCCACGCATTCTCAATTGGATTCATGTCCGGAAAATTGTCTGACCAATCCAGAAGGGGTAGATTTTCTTCGCAGCTAAAAGCTTTGACAGAATTTGCCGTGTGACAAGAAGCACCATCCTGCATGAAAATGAAATTTTCTCCACTTGGAAACCACTCCCTCAATTGAGGAAGCAATCTTGTCTGTAGCACATCCTGGTATTGGTCTTATTTCATGGTACTCTTTACAATGTACAGACGTCCAGTTCCATTTGCAGAGATGACTAACCAAATCATCACTTTTGTAGGGTGTTTCATTGTCGGTATCACGCAGTCTGTATTAAATCTCTCACCTGGACGCCTTTTGACGTATTGCGTTTTATTAGGAAGTATTTGGAGAGTGCTTTCATCACTAAAGCACACCTCAAATAATCTTTATATTTACATACTAGGTACTCTTCAGGGAATACTTAGAGCAGGCAGAGGTAATGAATATATTCATTTTCAAATTTGTGCTCGAGGGACCGCGTGCAGGTCGAAAATGAGTCATATATACCAGGGGCCGGATTCACTCACTCGGAGAGTTTGGAAGTTTGGGAGATGAGAATTTTCGTTTTCCCCGGTTAAAACTGCCTAACTCTCATTAGAGATTCTCCAACATACTTGAGGAGTTAAAGAAAACGTGAGAAGTATCGAAATATTGAAAGACGGATAATTCTGTGTGGGAGGATCGTAGAGCATTGCGGTTTTTTCCTACGGATTTAGGGTCTAGAGTACAAAAATATATGTGAACAATTTCTGTGGGAGGGGTTAATACGTCATGCCTGGTATCAAATTAAAGAGGGAGAAACGAGTAAGCGAGTGGCGTATTTTTTTTTTTGATCATTTTAACTTCATAACTGACTTTTTACCGCCCAAAGGCGGATTTTTTGGACGTGGGTCATATACACCCCAGTTCCCATTAGTACTCCGTTGTGAACATTTTTCTCATGGAAAGTGAATTTCCACGACTTACCAGTTCTTCATAATGATAAGTTGAAAATATGTCCATTTTTATACCAGAAAACAGCCATTTTTTTCATCTTAAGAAGGACTGATTCACTTCTTTTTTATTAGATTAAAAAAATAATTACATATATAATTAGGGGACAAAATCTAGATGCGATTTCATATTATATACAAGCTTTAACATGCATATTTAAAAATTTTATAACATCTCTTCTGTACTGGAAGACGACCAAATTGACGATATTCGCGTGAATTACAATTTTTAGCGGGTACCTTGAGACACAAAAACCTTCCTGTACGTATAGCAAGGATTTCCATAAGTGTAAACATAGCCAGGATATGCAGTGAATCCGTAAATCAATTTGAAAATCCTAGGTACATTGGTACCTTCACAAAGGACAATAAAAGCAGCCAATACTGTCAGTTGAGAAATATTTTTCTTACTTCTCCACAACTAACAGAGCCGAGAGTTTTGCCGAGTTGAATAGAAATTCCAGTTACAGAATTCCGAGTGGAGAGTTAAGTGGCAAAAGAACTCTCATCTCCACAACTCCACAACTCTCCGAGTTAGTGAATCCGACCCCAGGGGTGGCCAAGACGTCGACCGCGGTCTACCGGTCGATCGCGTAGACATTTTTGGTAGCCCGCGAGAGTAAAATCAATTGAACAGATAATTGCGCCGCCCCACGTGGCGTGAGTAACGGATAACCTACTTCTCGCCAACACGGCGCCATTTCTTCGCCTCACTTACCCATCGCAATGTCTTTATTTCTCTGTCTCTCTCTCTCTCTATCTATCTATATATATCACTCTCTCTCCTTCTCTCTTTATATACCGTACATTTTAAAAAAAGGCGCCTTTGTGCTCTCAGTCAGTATGATCAGCTAGTATTTAGCTCTGACGGTTGTTTTGTTGCGTGGTGAAAATAATAGCGACTAAAATGAACGGGTAAGGTTGTCGAGTGCGGAAAAAGGTTACCATTATCCTTTTCCTTTATGTTCAAGGATAAATGTGTTTGTCTTATCTGTAACTCAGGTATAGTACTACAAAAAAACGAACGTCAAAAAGCATTTTAAAACTACACACACAAAATATGTCACCGATTTGCCCGTTGGAAGTAAAATCTAAAAAGTAGAAGAACGTGAGTTAAAAACTGGGTTATGTGCACAGTAATCGTTTTTCCGAAGCCAGGCAATAAATCAAAAACACCGACATTGGTATCGTAAAAATGTAAAAATAAAAAGGAAATTCTTTTGTAAATCAACGGCATTTCCTTGCCTTGAAACACTATCATTCGCCGCCTAAATCTGCAAGAAAATGCATAACTTTGATTGATATGAAAAATTTAGTTAAAACATTTAAAGAAAAGATTAAGGTGAATGCATCCCAAAGAAGAATAGGCGAATTGAAGAATTAGCAAAACTTGGAGCAAGAACACACATAATTTATATGGGGAATTCCAAAGTTTCGCCGAACAGTTGGAGAATTTACACGAGGAGTTCGAAAGAAGTTCTTGGAACTCGGGAAGACGTCATCAGTTTCATGGTGTACCCTTTTAACGGAGGTATTAACATTAACAGAGTATTAGTATCGGACAATTAATTGATTCTGAATTTGTTGTGGCCGAGGAAGAAATTACAGTTGGTGCCACATAAGTATTTTTTAAATCTGGAGCATTCAGAAGTACCTACAGATTTTTTTAAGAAAAGTTGTTGCGTTATTTAAAACCGTTTCTGATGGTAGACCGCTACGATATTTTGAATTATCATGTAAACCCCGAACTTCAAAAGTTTGGCCACCCCTGATATATACCATTTTTACATGCAAAAATGAAAGATGGAGTCGAGATTGAGTTGAGTTTTCGACTCGTGTTTTTGAGTACGCAGGGTTGAGATATTGAGTTGACAACGGGTCCAACTAAAGTTGAAGTGGTATTTTTTATGATGAAGCTATAAAAGTTATAAATTTTGTTTAAATAAACAAAATAAACTCACAATAAATACACAAGGTACCAAAACTTTCGAGTAAAGAATGAATAAAATAAATTCCAACCGTTAGCTGCTAACTCGACTACTCAATCCATGTTTATAGAACACTATTTCGACTCGACTACGCCAGCCAAGCGTGGTCGAGTCGAGGAGTCAAGTCGAGTCGACCCAATTTCCACTCGAACCGCGTATACATGGAGTTAAACTCGAGTTGAACTATGGCTCATCCCCCATGTAAACATGGTAATTGTTTGATTGTTTTTCTAAGAACAATGAAGGAATCAAATATACGTGCAGCTGCAGATGGAAAATATTCTGATTTGTGCATTATTTTAGGAGAAGAATTTGATAATTTTCAGTTAAGTACGAGATACGAATAAGTGAAGGTGTGTTTATTTTCCACATCTTTCTAAGAAAGGAGAAAGAGTTAGTCCTTTTACCTCTCAGTGAAAACACAAAGAGTGCCTGACGGTATAAATTGAATGGTTATTTCCAACCTTCCAGAAAATTCATGCTTGATGGTAAGATGGCAGAAATGCTTCCATACAATTGAAAGGGAATGCTTCTTCTCACCTTCCAAAGAATTAAGAAGAAAGGCTTCCTTTTACCTTACTAGTCATGCAGAGGTAAGGTGTAATAGCCACGTTATATACCTTCCCTTCGTAGGACATCAATGCATTAAAATAAATGAACTGGGTATCAGAGCTTCTTGCTTCCATGCCTTTCATAGAATATTTTCGGAATGCATCCGAAATGCTTCTATTTCCCTCTGGATTAGACAAAACAGACATTTGGTTTCAAATTTCTCCTAGATCCCGAAGATAGTTTTTTTTGCTTTTTCTAGAAAAACCACGACAAACTCAAAGATGACCGCAAATGAAGCCACAATACAGGTGACAATAGAAAGAATAAACATTCTGACTTCAAATTCCGCCGAGATCTCGAAAACAGATTTAATTTATATCATAGACATTTTCTGATATGCATACATAATTTAGAGATTTATTTCGCAAACCATAATATTTATGGCTTTTAAAGCAAACGAACGGAAATAGGAGATTTATAGTAAAACATAAACGTTCGTTACTCGTCGTAACAGCTTAAAACCCCTCTTTCAACCGCAGTTTTAGCTTTTATACATTTTAAGGCATCCACTTAAAGAGGAGAAAAGATAACTGGGTAGTGGTGGGTGGCTATAACTTACCCATTTCAATAGGCTACAAAATTACAACTTTATATTCCGAATGTGGAATTAACACCCATACCCTAAAATCTAAGTAAGTGATATTTGGTTTATTAAGAATAGCCGAGCCAGTATCTCACTATATTTGAGGGAGCCTTTTTATCCCAAAACTTTTAGTCGGGAAGTGCGTGGCGTCGGCGGTGGGTCTTGACTCATGTAAATATATAAATTTGCGTTATCAAGTTATATAGGGTATAATCGCGTAAATATACACATACACACACACCCACACCCACACATATATGAAGTGAGAGAAATATGAAAATTATTGCCTGGGAATATTAAAGTTTATGGCAGAAGAAACTGTGCTAAGCTGCTATGGTTTTATTCAAGTTATATGCTTAAACCGCGCGATCTCATTGGAAGTAATGGTTCTCCCCAGGATTATAATCATAAATTAGCCAACCGGTGTCTATATGGGCATCGGTTGCCTTGTTTATATTTGCTTGAGTAAAATTTATTGCCTATGCCTGAACTGGAAGTTAAATTTGTAAACCTTCGGGCATCGCATGGGTGCAAAAAGTGCGAAAATATTTGTGTTATATAAAGTGCCGTAAAGCATAATATTTTTCTATAAACACACATATGTGTATCTACCTACCTATCTACCTACATACATACATACATTTATATGCAAACGAGTCTCTAGTAGTTTTTTTTTTTGTTTTTTATTTATTTTTTTTTGTAACTCTGCCGTACGACTTGAGTTTTTTCTACGGCTAAATCAGTTTTTATAGGTATAGGAAAAACAAACAGGTGGAAGGAACACTATAAACAAATTTCAGTGATAACAAAATTTGTAAAATTACACAGGCTGAAGTGAATATGCATGCATAGTTGTTGCTGCGTTATTGCTTTTTTTGTGTAACTTTACCTACATACGGTCCGTGGAAAAATAGAATAGAGTCCAAATAATTTCATAAAGTTTTTATTAAAATGAATGAAACAATATGCAGGAAATGCGATTTAGGTATCTAGTTGTGAACAAAAATTTATTCATATTCTCTAAATGTGTACGTATATTTATGTATGTAGCTGTGTTTGTTTAAAAATGAGGAAAAAAATGCAAATTGCTGTACATGAGTATGACTGAATTTGAATTCTAGCATATTAGGGAAATTTACCATGGAGTTTTCAAGCTTTTGCGATTTTCTGCTTAAAATTTTGAAAAGAGATTAATTAAGCTGAAATGTAAATTTTTTTGGAAAATTCAGAGATATTATAGAAGTTAAGTAGAAAGAACTCTTTACAAACGAAAATCTTTGAAAAAATAATTTTTTTTCCAAAAGAGGGCGTTTCGTATTAGAAGGAACCGTATACTCATCAGTTCCTGTCTGCCTTATACACCAAAATAACAGCCAAGCTGATCTCATATATGCACTTAAAATAATTTTTGAGTGTGAATTATATTTGAGGCGAAATACTAAATATTTACTTGAATGCCTAGCAAAATTTTCCCTATAGAGACTTTTGTTATGCAATAAATTCATAGCGAATTTAGTCAATATGAACATTGACTGAGTTTGCTGCCAAATCCGCAAGTTCGAGAATTTCTTTACAAACGAAATACCTTCTTTTTGCAAAAGAAATATCTTTTTCAAAGATTTTGCGTTTGTTAAGAGTTTTTCCCTTTAATTCTCGAGCAGATTTGGCAGCAATCTCGATCAATTTTCATATTGACTAAATTCGCTATGAATTTTCTTCATAGCAAAACTCTCTATTATAAAAGTTGATCTTCAACTCTTTTTGACAGATCATCCTATTCATTATAATACGTCAAGTAAAAGCCTTTGTTAATTGCTAATAGATTTGTATTCCGTATAATTATAATTAGCAGAAATCAATAAGAGTGTACAGTCCACATACTGAACTCGAATCCCTCGATGAAATATCCTTCCTACAAAAGATAAAAAAAAAAACGTACAAAGATTTTAAAACTTATAACAAATCAATAAAAATATCTGATGCACATTTATTTTCTGAAATATACAGAAATATCTTACTTCAATAAAAAATACAAAAAATATCGCAAACTTATCGAAATCCCATTTCCCTCCTGTCATTATTTGATATTATGTCACATCATATGGTCTCGCCTTCGCCGCAGTCAAAGTTCAATTGAGATCGAGCGTTTCCAGGGCAACCCGTCATGTAGCAGAGACGTAGCGGTTCACGGCGGCTATAAACGACGACGACCCGCAGCAGAATCACCCCTTCCCATTTCAGAATTTAATGTGAAAACATTAGAATTTACCCTGAGCGCCCATAACTATGCAAACTTATATTTTGCTTCCATCTAAGTAGGAATTTACTCCTGCTGCAGATATTTACTTCTGCTTCACCTTATCCTCCACCTAAGCAGGAATTTGCTCCTGCTACAGAAATTTACTTCTGCTTCACCTTTATCCTAATTTCCTGCTGCAGAAATTTACTTCTGCTTCACCTTTATCCTACATCTAAGCAGGAATTTACTTGTGATTCACCTTATCCTTCATCTAAGTGGGAATTTACTGCTACTGCAGGGATTTACTTCTGCTACACTTCCATCCTTCACCCAAGCAGGAATTAACTCCTGTTGCGGAAAATTACTTCTGCTTCATTTTCGTCCACATCTGAGCAGAAATCTAATTCTGCTACTGTTCCCGTGCTCACACGGGCAGCACAGACAAAACACTGCAGCACACTCATTGTAGCTAAATGCTGCAGCGCTTCCATTTATAATCGTACATATTGTAGTGTACTCCCAAAAAAGTTCTTCTTCTTTTTTACAGAAATAAAGGGAGCAAAACACAGTGGCGGCACTGTAAGAATTTGTTGAATGAATTGAATTTTTAATTGAATTGTATTTAATTGAATTAGTTTGTATTAGGTTAGGATATTTTTAAGAACTGAATTTTGAAAGGATTAAATTTGTGATGATAAGGATTATATTTGTGAGTGGAATTTCATTGACTTTGTCTTAGAAGTTCGGAAGAAAACAATTTAGAACTGTGGTTGGCATCATCACTGTCTGCAGCCTGCTTGCCGCTCATTTAACAAAGATGGAAGTCATTTGCAGTACTGAGTATCTCTCCTGCCTGGAAAAGGAGTTTAAGGCAACCGAACACTTTCTGTGCGCTTGTCTGGCCTTTGCCCGGCCGGCGAAGGCTACATACTCTTGGCTCTGCTCTTTTATCTGCGAACGAGCTGAAAAGTTTACCACCCCTGAGCCGGGCGCGCACTAAACACCAAAACACAGTGACAGCGACCCAAAAATATTGGCGGTTTAGTTGGCAACAATGTTTCATTTAAAACACAATGAACGCGACATGACAAGTTTGTTTGATAAATGATAACAAGGAAAAAATTAAGAAAAATCCTTAAGTACTTATAGCATAATAGCAAATAAATGCAAATCATTAGGGAAAGACAAAAAAAAGATGGTAGGTCCGTGGAGGTTCAGGAAAGGTTAGAATTTTTTGAAACTTCGTTAAAAATAATGCAAGTAAAAAAGCCCGAAATGTTTTTGTAGGCCGCAAGGATGTCAGAACAACAATTTGATACTCCTTTAATAATGCTGTGTGAGAGCTTAGAGAAACGATCAATCCGAACACCGATTTCACCAGAGTGCAGTTTAACCGCAGCATAAATCTAACTAACTACTACTAACTAATTTTAAAGTGGTATAAAATACCAGCTTTTCATTTTACAGATATCTTGTACATGGTGGTCCCACAAGTATTTATGCCTGGAAATTTAAGATGGGATTGTCAACATTTGCCAAAATAACACTAGAAACTTACGAGGCTTTTTGCAATGAATTCTCACCAATATACTTAACGCTACCGAATACAAAAGTATGGAGTAGAATATTGTAAGCACACAATTGTAAATGGCAGCAGCTTCGTTACTGCATCAGCGCGATTGAAGGCTCTGTTGGGAGATTCAAGGAATTCTCCTATATTGAGGGAATTTTCACTATCAAAAAATTGTAAACGGGAATAATCGCGTCTCCTAGAACAAAATCGTGGGAAAAATTATACACAAAAATATTATCTTAAATTTTATAAAAAAAAATTAATTTTTTTTCTGAATATATTAAGACAACATTAATTTTTAATTGAGAATGGAATATTACTAATATATAAAAAATTGAGTCAATTTATAGCTAGATATTTATTGAAATAACACGTTCACGTTAAAATATCACGCACTTCTGAAATAAAAGCTTTGAGAACTTGAATAAGTATAAGGTACAAGTACAAGTGTAACCCATTGAGACGAAAAACCAGCGATTCTGAAAGAAGTATAATTTAAGATCTTCCGAGGTATAATTTAGAACCTCTATCCAGAAAAATTAGTTAGTAACTCAAAAGGTTTTATAGCCATTACTTGGAAAATAAATCGAATCATATCAAAGAATCTATATTATAAACCATAGCGTAAATTTGAGCCATAGATTAATTGTGTATATTATATTACTTACTACTTATAGTATATTACTTAGTGACAGTATTATAAGTTGAGTACAAAGTCAAGAAAAACAACAAAAAACACAACAGGGAAACTCGCTGCAACAGAAACTATCGAGTAATAGGATTATGAACGATGTAGTACAATTAGAGGACTTATAATAATTTTCTAAACTGAAATTGAAATTGATTAAGATTGAATATGAAATTATGTAAGGTTGACATTAAGATTAACAAAGTAAAAAACAAAATACAAAGAGAGAGAAATAAGATAACATATAAAATTAACTGAATAATTAAATGAATGGAATGAAAAGAGTGCAACAAGTAAAATAAGATTTGTAAAGTGAACATAGATGAGTAAAACAGATTAAAGTAAAATTACATAACATAAAACAAAACAAAATAGAGTAAAGAAAAATAAAACAGAGTAAAATAAAACAATGTAAAATAAAACAATGTAACACAATGTAGTAGCGACCAGAATAAAATCAACTAGACAAAAATATAAATAACTAAAATAATTGAGTTCAGTTTTTTTTTTTTTGTATGTAATTGAATTTTTCGGGATAGGATAGAACCAGGACTTAGGTACTGTCTAGCCAATTCCTTGAACTGTTTTATGAAGCGCGTATTTCTAATAAGTTCAGGCAAGGAGTTCCAAAGGTAGGTTCCATGACCAATTAGATTATTGGATCCAAACCTAGTAAGAGTGCGTTGCGATACCAGCCTGGAGGTGTTAAGATTGCTCCATGAGAACAACTCGCAGATCTATCTTGGAACCACATTCCATCTTCCTTTGTGAATTAAACATAAAGCTCTAAGCTCAAAGAGTTTGATAAGAGGGCAAAGAATGAAAAGCTGTAGCAGCGAAGATACATGGGAATACCTATTGAGACGGAAGATATATCGTACGCAGGACTTGAGAGCTCTGTTAAGCTTAGCTATTTCAGAAGCCCTCAGGGGATAGAAAGCAGCGTCAAGTCAGCATAGAAAAAATGATGAGAGCGATTACCAAGGACTATCTAATGTTTTGCGACAGGTGGTGTGAAACCGCATATAGAGACCGGAGACCATAGTAGATTCTTGAGCAAATTTTGCTCACGTGAGGCCGCCATGTAAGTTGTGGGTCCATGAGGAGGCCCAGATTCTTTATATGACTATTGAGACAATACAAAGTTTGATACGCCTGTACGTAATTTTAATTAATATTGAACATAGCGATGTGTTGCGCATAAAGTAGTATTGAACAATTAAGTCACGCTTAATAATAAGAAATAAATTGGAAAAAACAAATTCCTACATTTAAAAAAGAAAATTTCTGAAAGTATTACCAAAGCTGTAGTAAAATCTTGAACTGAAAGATTGTCGTAAGTTTTTGCCATTGAAAATATCGCGGGTTCTATTCTGCATTCTGATGGCTTCTGGTAGCCTGGTAGCTTGTAAAGGGGGCCCATACACTATCACGCATGTTAGCCAACTCGAGTAGAACAACGATGTTGTCATTGTCACGCAAATTTGCCCGTGTGTGTGCCTGTTTGACAGTGTGACACGCAGTGTTTCAAGTGGTAGGACGAAAATCAAATTAGTTTGATTTTTGGGAGCTGGTTTACGTGTTTGACAACATATATTGTACTGTGTAGGGCGATGTATGTCACGCATTCGTCATTCTTGAGTGAACTCTATTGAAGTGAACATAGAAAAATAACAAGTAAAATATGGCGGGATTTGTGAACCATGAGTTTTGGAAAGAAGTTTTTTGAGATATATCGCGAGCATCCTGAGGCTTGGATAGGGAATCTGACATTTATAAAAATAAACTGCTAAAAAAGACTGCTTATGAAAAACTTTTAAGAAAATTAACAAAAGTTGAACCTTGTGGTGATATAGAGATGGTTAAAAGAAAACTCAACAGTATCGGTCTTCATATAGGCGCGAATTGAATAAAGTGGCGAAAAGTGAGAAATCAGGAGCGGGTGCGGACGATATTTATGTGCCATCACTATGGTATTTCGATCACCTAAGTTTTCTCAGTGATCAAGAAATACCGGATCAAGGAATATCATCAAGTTTTATTGCTGCTTCACAGGTGTCAATTATAATTTTTCCCAGGGTCTTTGGTACTATAGCGGTAAGGAACTTTAAATCATCAAAGCTTGCAAAAAATCTAAGTGTGGCAGATAAACGCTCGTTTGGAGCGATAGCATTCCTCATAAACGTATTTTGTTTTTGAATAAATGGGGTTAATATAATTCTAGCAGCTACATATATATGTTCCTGTCCATTCTAAGAAAGTTTTTCAAATCAGCTGGAGATGTTTCCTCTAATTCCTTTATTAAATTTGTATGAGAATATTTATTTCTTTTTCTCAACCACTCTTTCGTGCAAATTCTTCTCGCTTTTATCCTTCTTGAACTGCTTTCCATATCGAAAATTATATCTATAACTAGAACACTCAATAACACCCCTAGTAACCAAGCTCACGGATGTTCATCAGATATTCTTAGAAAATTTTCCTGTCCGAAGAATGTGTTCCGTGGAATATTCCCGAGAATATCAGAAGAATTTTATGGGAATGTCACGGGGCAAAAGTTACGCTGTCCAAGGAAAGTATGCCGTCATTATTCTGAAGAATTTCTTCAGAAATCACAAGAACAATGTCTTTGGAAATTTAGCAGATATATTCCACGGATGCTCTATGGAGGGTTTGCCCAGATATTCTGCAGAATAATTCCACAGAATTTCTTTAGAATTTCTCCAGGCTACAATAAATAAAAAGCATTTTAAAGATGTTATTGTTAATAATATAAAATTTATTTTTGATAAATTCATTAAAACAAAACAATTCAGTTAAAAAAAGAAAGAAGAAAAAATCTTAAATTTATTTAGCGCTGGCAGTTTTTCCTACAGTTTCCCTGAGAACGAAAAAGTTATTAATCTTAAAAGTAATAAAATAACTAAATTTATATACTTTATTCTTCTTCTGTTTACTTCTTTCGTCATGGAGTCTTTTAGTCATAGGATTTTGCGAAATAAATCTCGCGCATCTATCCCCTGTTGAACTCCAAATCGCTCCACGAAAAATTCTAAAAGTAAATAGTAAATGGTATTTTACTTGAGTTATTTAATAATTATTATTTATTATTTCACCACACACGGCAAATTGTAAATGTCATTTCACTTTTTAATATATTTAGTAGGAAAAAAAGAACTTTTAATTATACCTATCAAGCCACAACCTTAAATTTTATCACTATATATATGTATATATTTGTATGTATAATATTAAATATAAAGCAATTTTCTTACCTTTGTTTTTATCGATTTGAGAAATTTGTTCCCAGTATGAAACTCACATCACTTACAAGAACGTAACACTAAATGCATATGATTTCACGACACCATTGAGTTCCATAGCAAAACCCTAAATAGTTTTTCCTAGAAACAATAAAATATTTGAGTTTCATTGGATAACGCCTGGATGCAGTGCAGATTCATTCTGAAGAATATCCATAGCATGTCCAGACTTTTCAGTTCCACTCTTAATTCACTCTTTTTCCATCAAATAAAAAGGAAAAAGTTGATAAAATAAAAGAACGACAAATTTATCAAAAATTTTGTCCAGTAGTTATCCGCTGTTTTTCCAATGAAGGAAAGAGTATGGAGATTTTTTTGGACAAAGTGAAGATTTCAATTTCTACTTTTTCTGCAGTATGTCCACACTGTCTCCATATATTTTCATACAGGGAATTCTTCAGAAAAATAATGGACAAATCAAAGAACAGTTTTAAATATTGTAGAATTGTCCACTGTTTTTCCTGTTCTTATCTCATAAAAAATTTCTACGGAAATTCGACCAATTTTCCTAGGAATGGCAAAATAGAGCAGGGTAAAACTTGTAAAGATATCGTTCTGTATTGGAATTTTTTGGATACATATTGGAATTCCGTCCAATATTTTTGTAGTATAGTTTGGAAGATGTGAGGACATCGGAATTGTGGTTACTAGGGACGTCCGACATTGCTCTTAAATTATGAAAAACTGATGTTGGCCAACATGTTTGACAAGTGTGTGGAGAAAAAGCTTTCATGTGTGACACATAAAGTTGGCCAACATGCGTGACCGTGTATGGGCCCCTTTAAGCATTTCGCTAGTTCCCAATTGAGGATTTGAAAATTACTTCACATTTAAATTATAAATACAAATAATTATAGAAAACGGTCATATTTCGCAACATGGTGCAACAAATATGTAGTATTATTACATTTATGAACACACACACACACACACACACACACACACACACACACACACACACACACACACACACATTCTCTATTCGTTTCGATCTCACACGTTTATGCATTCGATGCCACAATTAGAAATCCAAGATGGCGGATTGTTGCGAGATTTTGCCCTGTGTATTTTAAAGGTGGAAATTGCGCCAGAACGCCCATAGCTTATCTACTACTAAAATATATAATTTTTGTAGTACCAATAGAACGTGATCATTATTGCTCACTTATCTAATATTCGAAAGTTAATTTTGAAATTCAATGAAGCTCCCAACATTGCTCACGACAAGACCCGCCATATAAAATATTTCTCGATATGGGAGAAGAATATTCTTTCTAATGGTATTATACGGGTGTTCCGTAAATGTCTTTAATCCTTTAAGGGGATGAAAGTAGAGGTCATTTGGGTCAAAAAAGTCTAGATACTTTTATATCGAACTCCGCTTGGTTTTCGAGTAAATCGATAATATCGATTTTCGAGATTTTGCATACCTCTTCAGAGTAATTTCGTTATAAGTTCTATTGTAATTAATGGATTGTGACGCTCACACCTTTATTTAAAAGAACAGATATTGGTCTTTCTGAGAATGTATAACAAGTTTTAATTGTGTCTTCAATTATTAAAAAAAAAAACAGTTTTCTCTAGAATTTTTTATTTCACCAAAATTTTTGTCGCGCTTCAGTGTACATTTATTCGAAATAACACCATTGCATGAACTTGGCAAAACTATGGAAAAATTTGCACATTATGTCCCCTTTCCAAAATGATATCCATAAGTGCTATCAACAATAACAATCAAAAGTTATAAGCAAACATTTTGAAGATGTGCCCATCGAGGTACTCTTCAGTTTTTTCGTAGGATTCTATCTCCTCCTACAGTTTTTAACCTACGACAACCATTTATATGACCTTTACGGGAATCTGAAATGGCTATTAGATAGGGTACTTTTAGATTTCGAATTTCGAACATGGAGGGGGTAATTTCGAAGAAAACACTTTTTTACCAAACTTGATATTTGCGTAGATTTCGTTATTCCGCATCTTCATTTTTGCAGGAGGGGCAAGCTCTGAGAGGGGCGGGAGTTCAAAGTTTCAACTTAAAGCGGCTATATTTTCTCAACCAAGCATTGTTCTAGCAAGTAAGTCCTAAATTCATAAACGGAAAAGACATTTTTGGTAGTTTTTATTCAAATATATATGTACACTGAAGCGCGACAAAAATTTTGGTGAAATAAAAAATTCTAGAGAAAACTGTTTTTTTTTTAATAATTGAAGACACAATTAAAACTTATTATACATTCTTAGAAAGACCAATATCTGTTCTTTTAAATAAAGGTTTGAACGTCACAATCCATTAATTACAATAGAACTTATAACCAAATTACTCTGAAGAGGTATGCAAAATCTCGAAAATCGATATTATCGATTTACTCGAAAACCAAGCGGAGTTCGATATAAAAGTATCTAGACTTTTTTGACCCAAATGACTTCTACTTTCATCCCCTTAAAGGATTAAAGACATTTACGGAACACCCTGTATAAAACACATAGTGGAGACATTGCAAATCAGAAAAAAATTTATATGAAAACGATTTAAGCTCCCTTATAGAAAATTTATGCATATCTTTAATTCTTAAGAAGAATTATACCAGAAATGATACCAAAAACAATTTTTTATTTACATTTCACACATTGGAATAACTCATCACCTGTTTTTTCTGCATTCTTTCATTTTCATTCATTTCTGTAATGATTCCTCATTCCTTACAGTACATTTAGAAACATAAATTTCTTCTCTAAAATCAGAAATCTGGTAACGCACTAAAATTACTAAAAAATAAAAAAATTATTATCACTTCACTTGATGAATACTTCCATCAAAAAAATTCTATAGAGTTCACTTCAATTTGCATTTAAGGAGGGTTACCACCAAAAAAAAGCTCACGATTTCTGTTCCCAAAAGCTTAATGAACATAAACGCATAAAAGTATGCAATTTGAAAATTGAAACAAATCACTATATTTACAACCTACATCCAAAGCAGAATGGTGCTGTGATATTCGTCTGTATTGTACTCCAAAGCATGTCGCGCATCTGCACAGCAATAGGGTAAAATCACTGACTTATAAGTCAGTGCGTAGAATTGCATAGGCATGGCGAGATTTTAAATTTGGCCGTCGGATTTTTCTTAGAATTTAGGAGCAGCCAAGGGGCGAACGAAATGTATGCGCTCTATAATACTGATCAGACACTTTTCCGTGTAATTTGTCTGGCACTATTTATTGCTTGGGCAAATTTAATTTTACTGAAGCCGGTCATCAAATAAAACTCTTCCGAGAATTCTGATTTGTAATATACCTACCATATAATTTTTGCAATGTTCACACTTTGTCAGATTACCATTTTTTTAACTAGATAACCAAAGAACTACTTTAGAGAGTTAGATTTGAATTTACCAATAACACAATTTTCAGGTTGAGCAATGTCTGGTAGAATTTCTAATCCAATTTTAGTATATATATACAATTTTATCTCCATCTAATTAAATCTACCAATCGAAATCCCTCCATGGTATTTTCGTTCATATCTTCATCCTGATTTTCTTTTTCTATCAGAATTGTGATCGAATCTATTTCGATTTAATCCCCAATATTTGGGCTGGCACTCATTTTACCGGCTTCATATCTTCTTCATTTATATTAGCAAAATTTGCTTTTATGGGTCGAAACAAGTTCTTTGTAATTTGTGAAAATGCTTCACCTTCGAAAATAGCAATATGAAAACAATTCATTCATAAATTAATAGTAGTAGTAATTAAGAGCTAGAAAAATAATCGATTGTAGATTACGTTATAGTAAAAAAAGTATACCCGCGCGCCACTTTTCCTTACAAAAAAATTGAAGGAAATTCAAAAAATTGGTACACACTGTATATAATCTGACAACTCACTACACCTCATCACTTTTCGTTCAGATTTCTAAATTACATACATATATTCAAAAAACAACTCTTCAAAACTTTAAGAAGTTCTATTTTGTACTTTCAACAGCTTCACTAAAACGCGGTCATAAATGGAACTCAACAAAAAATTACTATTTATAATATACCTAGTCAACCTGCCTCCAAAATTTCATCAAAACCATTCACATTTCTCAAATTCAAATTTATATTTCACAAATTGGCACATTTATGATTATTTCTTTTTCATATACACAAATTTACATACCTAACAATATTCAGTTTTCTCTTCTTTATTCTATAATTATTCGCCCGAATTTTACTAATACGTCCCATGATTAAATAATAGTTACTCACAATTCGTTGCCTATAACCAGAATTACCAATGGTAAAAATTAAAATATTCCGGGAAATCTACACACATACATATACCCAATGCAGAAAATGGCGGCACACACTTCGAACATGCAGCTACAAGCCCGCTAAGCTTTCAAAACAAATGAAAGCCTTCCAAAAGCACATTTCTCCATCAGACGATGATAAGATGAATTGAAAACGCCAAATTGTATGCAAAATATATAAAAACATCATTATTTCCTTTATCATTCCACGAAAAAATTTGAGTTTTTCAAAAGGTTCGGTCTTTGATACAAATTGAAATTGCTTTGAGATAATATCATAATTTTGGTAATTATTCGTCTCTGAAAATAGCAGCTTTCAAACGAAAATATCTTAATAACCAAAACTTGTTTACTGGTTTTCTTTCTGTCGCTGCCTCTTCCAGGCCAGGATCTTCCATACTCAAGTACAAATTTATCTATTTCATGTACCATTATTACGTTTTGATGTACCAAACTTTGCAAATTTCATGAATTATAAAGTTTTCTAAAGCTAATTAAATACATATAAAACCCCGAAATCTTTATTTTTGACACGTCATGACCTAAGTTTATGCTTTTTCTCTAACTATGTGCAATTTTTTTTTATGATACTACATATAGATTTGCAGCAAATTTGTATTAACTTTTCGTGGTTTTTAAGATTTCAGTGGTAGCCCCCCTTAATTAAATTTTGAAATTTTTAAGGTACACAAAGAAAGTAAAGTCTGCGACATTAAACTGAATAAAGAATTTTGATAAATATAAGGAGCTCCAAATTTCAATATCAAGAAATTGTTATTTACTGTAGTGTTAAAATTTGAACTCCCCCCCCCGGCTCTTTCCGGTAAACGTTATAGACTCCTTGGCTCACACCTCCTGGCTGAATTGCATGATGCCGCTAAGGAGGGTTGGGAGTCAATTTTGTGGTTTATAGGAGCATCTGGTTGGGACGTATGAACATTGAAAAATTGACCTTGTCGTGCCCTACGTTTAGCCCCCCCCCCCCTCCCCGGGGGGACTCAACCTTTCTTTAATCCAATCCAATCCGAATTCTCCTCCTTTGGAGTAAAACCAGTCAACATTTATGATGTTCAGTATATTGCCTCAAAGACCCAAATTCCGCCATATATAAGAACTCATTTATTAAGACAAATATTATAAACTAATTATTTTACATAAAACAAATTGCATATATTTTCTTGACATTTAGTTCCCCGATTGCCATCAAGTAAATGCAAGTAAGTAAGTAATTCGCCGCAAACCTGATGAAAACTTTGAGTTAATTGAATTAAATGTCCCAGAGCAGTCGTATAAACTTTTTCCATTCTTCCCTAAAACCGTAAATAACTTTTAATCATCTCAAGTCCTCGGAAAAATGTACTTGGCATGGACTTCCCACTTCTAAGTTCTACACCAAGTCCAGTTGTTGATGGCAATAAACCACACCACCACCACCACCATCATCACCACCAAGGCTCGAACAGAATAAAAGACACCGGCTATACAGACATCACCGAAAGTTTTTCTTTTAAGAAACGTTGTCTGTAATGAAAAAGAGCCATCTGAAGTTCCTGGAATGGGGGAAGATAGCCAAGAAACAGACATAAAACTTTTTTACTGGAATCCATTTACATTCGCACTAAAATAAAATGTTTTATATTTTTCTACGTAAAAATGAGGGCTCAAAAAAAAAAAAAAAACGCCACCCCTTGCGATTGCGAGCCAGCACCATACCAACCTTTTCTTCCAGAAATGTTCTTCCAGAATGTTGGCTTGAAACTTTAATGAGGTCCAAATATTAAACGCAATGGGAATATCTCTGAACGTTCATGCGGCAAACTTTCCCGACACTAAAGGGAAGAATATTTTGCTCGTTTATTAATTTCCGTAAATGATTTTAAATTTTCTCAATTACTTTATGAAACTGGAATTGCCAAAGGCAATTTTCAACTTTGCTTTTCCTCAAAAGACTTCTCTTGGCGCTTTTAGACATATACATATATTCGCTCTCTCCTACCCATTGGTCTTAAGCTTCCTTCTAGTAAAATTTTAGAAATTCTAAATAAACGGAAAATGGGTATGCGTTAATGGGTGAAGAAATTTATAAAATTTTACAATTTCGTTGAAAAGTTCATCAATTTTAGCTGCCGAATTGAAATTCCAGTCAAATTATGAAATTCATAATGAAAACTAGAAGAAAAGTTATTAATTGGTCGTTACCTAATCGATACTCTAGGGACGAAACGACCTGGAAGAAAGGAGTTTCTGGAAAAGAAACTAGAAACTTATTTCAGGTAGTAAGTAGTAAGTATATTTGTATAGCAATATTAAAGTTGAGCTACGTCACCCCCCCCCCTCCCACCCTATGAATATGTTGATCAAGATTGAATGGAGGTCTTATTAAGGATATTTAAGGAGTATATTCGGTACACTGTAATAGCTTGTCTCTATTCATTCATACCTATCGTCAGCATCCTTACCAAGCGGGAAAACTTGCAGTTACAGAACTTCATCTTGCCGGGTTTACCTTAGAGGGCTGCCGAGGTTATATACTATGAAACTTGAGGGTTTATTGATATATGTAGAGGGAGCTCTTGATAACACGTGCTCTTCAAAGATGTTTTATTATGTAAGTGTTAAGAACCGTCTTGGTGAGGAGGGTACATTTTAAGCCCTTCTTCCCTAAGAAATCTCTGGATACAGCTGAGCTCTTTACCTTGAAGCTTCCTCAGATTTGAAAGGAAGTAGCTAACTTATACATACCCTACCTCTTTTAGTCATCAGAGCGGGGTACTCGCAAAGTACGTGCTGGACGGCTTCAATTTCTTCCGAATCTTTACAGCTCCTGCAGAGATCATTCGCCACTATTTCTACTAGTCTACTAGCTTAGTCTCTTATGGCTCAATGACCCGTAACCTCTTGTCAGTTCTACTACCATTAATGAGGTGTTTTGTCCACTTCCTGTCATATGAAAATCATAATTGCTTCGCAATATAGTAGGTTTCTCTGTTGACCCACTGGCGGTTTGTCCTTGATAATGGATAGCTTTAGAAATGTGACATCTAGAATCCTTTGACAAGCCCTAGACTCCTTCTGCAAACCCTACACATATTGGTGACTTGATGCAGCGATCTCAATGTTATCCCTTACAAGACTGTTTTGGTAACTTTTGCTAGGAAAAAATCGATCTTTTGGATACCAGATAAAATATCTACAATTAATGCAATTGGAATCTACACCTAAACACAATCGCCACTCTACGATCTTTTTAGACCTGCCGCAGAGCGTACAGAGTTACTTGCGGGAAAAAACTCAAAGAGATGTATTGTGTTCACACGGTTGTAATAAAACTCATACCTGGTGTCATGCGCATAACACCGAGAACAGCATTAGAACCCCTACTGAATTTGACATCTCTGCACCTAGCTCTATCACTGGGCCATCCCCGACGAGTATTCTTGATACAATACGCAAACCGGGTTTTTTAGTGAAGAGGTGCAAAGACGCAGACCGGTTTTTTATTGAAGAGGTGCAAAGACGCAAACCGGTTTGCATACTGCATCAAGAATACTCGTCTGGGATGGCCCATTAGGTGCAGAGGTGAGGTATTAATTTCAGCATGGCGGGTCCACTGACTTATAACAATGGACTGAGCGTATTGTCCTTTTCCTACAGGAAAGCATGGCACAAGTTTTATAGTTCTCTCTTTCACCCCATTGGCAGAGTTGAAGCTACCAACACAAAATATTGCATTCTGGAACGTTTGGTTATGCCATTTGATGTTTTTATGTTGGCTACAGATGCAATCACCTCAGAAAAAATAAGGTAAGGATAGTGTTTACCATGCTCCGTTTTTTTGCCCATTAGCAGGATTCAGTTAAGAATAACTTTTAAAAATTAAAGTCTGAATGAGTTTAATTCCATATAAGCGATTAAAATAACACTTGGAAACAAGAAAATATATTTTTTTAATTAAATTCGATTTACGGATGTAAAATTTCATCTGATTGGTTGAGTTTTACATGTTTTTTATGTAATCGTTTTAAAGGGTGCTCTAACGGTGATATACAGAAACACAATATTTTTTGTGCCACATGAAATAGCAAATCGCTCAGTCCACTGTTATAAGTCAGTGGGCGGGTCTTATAGGGAAGAATTTTGTTAAGGGTATCGCTATCGCTAGGATTTATCTCGAAGAAATTTCTGAACTGTTAACGGTGTCAGACCATAAACTGGTGAGATTGTTATCGTTCGAGGTACCCAATATAAAGGTGTTGTACACAATACTTGAGCTGGTACGTAATCAAAATCATCCAATGGCAGAACTTAATTACAATATGGGTTTCCTTTTCAAATTGGCATCACTTGTTTGGAGAATTAAATCACTTGAACAAAAAAAACACAAGTATATCTACTCCACTAGAACGAACAAGTAACTAGTATGAAATTGTAAACGAGATGCTAGGGAACTTTAAAAACTTATGTTGTAATATGTCCATCAAAGTGCACTACCTCTACAGCATTTTGACCAATTCCCAAAGAATTTTGGAGCGTTTTCACCAGGATCTAAAAACTATGGAACAGAGGTTAGAAGGTCGATGGGATCAACATATCATGGCTGACTACTGTTGGGAAATGCAACGTTATTGTCCCACTACACCTCATTCACGAAAATCCCGAAAAAGGAAGTTTTTATGTACATAATAATATAATAAATGCTGTAATGATGTAAATATGTTTTTTTTTGTTCAAGTCAAAATCTAGAAAACTACACGTAGGAAAGCAAAATTTTTGCTATTAATGTAATCAGTAAGTAAAAGGTCCTATGTTTAGAAAAAATACAACTTCTTGACACCAAAACTAGTGTTGACCAGTGTTATGATTGTGACATTATTTTTGTTCTAAAGAAAGAACACTAAAGTTTTTTAGTTGTGCAAATAAATAAACTTCACGGAAAACTTGTTTTTGCAGTTCTTTATTCACCAAATACTTGATTTATTGCTTTTTCAAATAAAGATGTGTCTTATTTGCCACAAGCTTAGGTATTTCGTAAGATAAATATTTTTTCTGGGCACTTTTCAACATCAGACTGTACCGAAACGTACAAAATCAATCAAATCAATTAATCCCCACACTTATTATCTACTATTATTATTACACTTATTATTTCCTTATTATAGAATGGACTCTATATTATTGCACATTTATTGCCTTGAGGTTATTAAGAAGATAAATATGTTGTGACTTTATGAGAAGGAAGAAAATATGGAGATATATATCTTCCTTCTCTTCTTATTATCCTCACCACAAATTTAGTCTTAAGCGAATTATTATCAGCCTTGTAATACAAAACTACACTAAATTTCTCATATGGAAAATATCGCTACCTTTTCGTCTGTGGGATATATCGTCCAAATATTTGCTGGGTATATTAAAAAGCATTTTCTTATAATCTGCCACTTATCTTCTAGGTCTGTGTGCTGTCAGTGTCTACTTATACTTTCTATACTTTCTCTTAGTAAGCACAAATAATTACTTATTCATTAAATCGTTTTTTATTTCAATTGACTTTTTTAAGATTTCAAATAATAAGATAACAAAAGGGCACCCTTTAAACTTCTCCACTCAGATTCTACTTAAAGGGTTCAAATCCTTCCATCATTTTACTTTTCCTTTGAAAAAAAAACACACATACACAAACCTACGCAAACAGACATACAGTCATACATATATACAGACCATAAGTACAGAAAATTTTTCAAGTGCAATTGAGAAAATGTTTATTCTTCCACCAGACTTAGAAGACCCTCCCCGTATTCAGAAAATTTTCTGCGGAGCGCTTTTGTGTCTACCCTGCCTTGATGGTAATGTCAATCAGGAAAAATAGGCTGTGCCTATTGAAATGTCGCCCTCGTTATTATGGCATACTGCCATCCATATAGAATGTGTTTTCAAACTGTTGAATTTCAATAGAATGAAGAGGTTCTTTACGGCCGAATGTTAACGTTAATGAGAATTTCTCGTATTATATTGTATTTTTCAACCGGTATGGTAAGGCAAGGTAGTCAACTGAAAAGGGGTAGATTACATGGACTTTTAAGCGGAGGAAATATATTTAATAGAATTATGCTGAAGGCGTTATTTTTTCTGCACTTTTGTCATTATTTTGTGTTATTTTTTTTTCGATTTCCACATCATAGATTTGCTCTCAATCTTATACAATATATGAAGAATAATATTTAACTGTTTGTTGCATGAATTAATTAACTATGCAGTCTTAAGAACTGTCAATTATATTCCCATTTATATGAGATTATCCATGGAATTGAAGGTGTACAACAGGCTAGAAATTTTTAGAAAATTGGGATAATTTTCATTCTAGTTATAGCAAAAAAAACAGAAAAGTTTTATGAAGGATAGTGAATTGTTGAACTATACCTTGTATGTCAAAGTGCTGAACAGTAACCAAGAAAAGAAAAAGTGAAAGGAATAACTAACAAAAATTTATAAAAAACAAGACGAAAAGCTATATTTAGCCCGAGAGCAATAATATTATACACTAGATGAAAAGAAAAGTTTTTTTTAAGACACCACCAAGAAGGGGTCGCACGATTTAGTTCATTTTATGAAATTTTATTTATATTTTTACGAAAACACTGTATACAAAATTTCAGCTCTCTACGTCGACGCGTTCTCAGGCAGTGTCCAAACATATAGTGAAAACCCACATTTTTGTTGGAAAACACCAAGAAAAGGTTGCCCGATTTGGACCATTTCTGAACTTGTATTTGCAATTTTTATAAAAACGCCATGTATAAGATTTAAGTGCTTTAAGCATTTTTAAAATTTGATATACTATTGCTATGAAAACCCAACGTACCAAATTTCAGCTCTCCTTGTAGATGCATTTTCACGCAGCACGCAAATATATGTATAGCGAAAAACAAAATTTTTGTATGACAACCCTACGAAGGAATTGAATTATCGGGCACATCTTTCTGGGAAGCCACCTGGGAAATTTTATTAATCCTTACGTCAAGGATCCTTTTCTATTGCCGCGTTTATCGTTAGTAGCGATTTTTCTTAGAACGTTTTATACGGGCTGTATGTAAAAATCCATTATTTTCTAAAACTTGCTAGAACACAAGAAAACAAGGATTCAATTCAAAACTCTTGTAGAAATAAGAAAATCCTCACTTGGTGTGGACAGGAAAACCATACGATTACGATTGGAAAAGAAGTAACGCAATGTACAGGACAACAGACATTCCGGTAGACTGACAAGCCTTTCGCCTATAACAAAAATAAGGAAGATGATGAAGAACAAGCGAGGCATTAGAACGAGGACAGCGCCCAAAGGATAACTCAAACCCAAAATTACCAACAACCATGGCCGTCTTTAGGAGGGGGTCCTGGGCACTTTAGGATGTGGGGGCCTCCCTGGCAGAAATTATTTCCTAAAATACTTTGGATTATCAATAGGAATAATAACGTAAAGTATGTTTAGACCTATTGCGTACTGAATACTTTTTGTCATGTGTCTGTTTTGTCTCCACCGTCAACTCCATATTAATTTAATGCGAACATAATGCATTGATAACATTTTTGTTACTGCTTGACTGCCCTTGTTTTGGGAGACGTTGTAGAGCTAGAAAAAAATTTACGCATTTTTATTTTATATACCTGCTGCAAAGGTAGTGTGCGAGGCAGATATATATAATGTAGGATTAAATACAAGAAGTACAAATGAGACCGGCGCTATATAACAAAAATCTGAAGGAATACTCTGAGAGCAATTTGAAAATTAAAATGTGCGGAGAAATATCCGCGAAAGTCCTTATAGACCTTAGAGTTACAGCAAGTTTTTCTTCGGGTTCAATTGATGATCGAATATTGATACTTTGATAAGTTATAGCAGGTCTCAAGATCTATAGTGAATTATCAAAGCTTTCAACACTCATTCGAAAATATCCAGAGAATTTTTCAGGATAGAATTGTACTCTGTCAAACATTAAGTGAAATTTTCCTTTAAACACTCTTTCGCTCCAAAATAGAAGAGCCCAATAGCACTGAAATTTTCTATATCCTTATGACAAAAACATATATCAGAGATGTCTCCTAAAAATTTATATTGATGAATGATGATATAAAAAATTAGTGCACGGCGACAATGAAAAAGTCTCTCTGTGCATTAGACCTAACATGAACCAACAGTATAAACATTTTCGCTGATTACCAAATAAATTGAGTTTGACACCTGAAAGTGTACCCTGAAAAAATGCTGGAAATTTAAAAATACTTGGACTGCGTTTGCAAGTCACTATAAGTAACTTTGTATGAAAATACATTGCCATGTGTAGGAATTCGAGTAAATCCCCCGGTCTACTTTCAGTATCGAAACTCTAATAGTTATACTACCTTGTAATAAGTTGTCTTACTGGTTGAAAAATTGGTCATCAGTTCGTCTGCTATCGATGATGATGAAGATGGCACTGCCAATAACGGCAAAAGACAACGTTTCCATCAATGGTTCAACGGCACGTTAAATCGACGAATTGAGGAAGACAGGACTACGTGAGACCAGTAAAGCCGCCTCTCACTGAAAATAATGCCAGAGATAGTCTTAACTGCTGTAGAAAGTTGCAAAGCGAAGGATTCTTTAGTGATAATTGTTCTACACCCAACGTCGATTAGACAAAACATGAAGGTAAGAACAAGTGATTCAAAAAGTATTGAGCCCGTACAAAAGTCGAAATTCGCCCTCAAAGTAATAGTTACAGGAGGAATCAGCTCCCGTGGAAGTCCCGACTTTCCATATTGTTGAGAAAAACACAATCGTCGGTGGAGCGTATTACCGATACAGCATTTTACCTGCATACGCAGCATGCCAGGATCACGGAAGGCAGTTTCCAGGAAAAAAAATGATAATTTTTATTCAGAATGGAGCACTAGCGCATACAGCCAAGGCAACATTGACACTCGCAAAATCGATGTTGACAACTGTTTGGGAAAGCTGGACTGGAAACACACGGAGGCACATATGCCGTGATTAGGGTTGCACCGTAGTTCAGTGGAGAAAGGGGTGAATTTTCGTGCTACAAGAATTCGTTGGACGCCATCTCAATTTAAAGCTGATTGAGGAACTCGGGATATGCGGCAATTACAGAAGGACGTCCGATAGTCTTGGTGGAATATTGTACATAAAAAACATTTAGAAATTTTCTGTAAACTATATCTATATTATTTTCTACCAAGAAATTATCTACATAAAAAAACAAACCGAAATTATCTTCAATATCTAACCAAGGAAGTCCTTTTTCATGAACGTGCCCAGACCTGTAAAGTACTTAAGTACCAATGCAGTAACAGTACCAGTACCTGGACTTTTACTTGAAATTTTTTAAAGTACCAGTACCGGGATTTGTACTTGAAATTTTTTTAAGTACCAGTACCGGGACTTGAACCTGTACTTAAAATATTTCAAGTCCAGGTACTGGTACTGTACTGGTACTTGTATTTGGAATTTTACAGGTCTGAACGTGTCAAAGGGGCGTACAAGCACAACTCATAAAAGTGAAATCACTCCGTTATTATGGTAGGTCAATTCTACTAATTCAAACTTTAATAAAAAAAGGCAATTAACAGCAATCTTCCCGGCAAGGGAACTTGCACGCTCACTGGGCTATGCACAGGCACTTCAGGCCATGAAATTATGCCACCACCCAAAATATCTATTACAGTACTAAGCAAATTAATCGCACAAAAAGGATCTATATTTAAAACAACAAATTATCAACGGGATACTTATCTTCCAACAGTACAGCGACCGTTCAATCCCAATTTGTCTTGGCTTCACAAGGCGTATAGTCCTGGCTCATTGGAGCAATCTTTACTTTTCCTGGGATTCTTCCTTAGTAACCGCAGCTGAAACTCGATGCTCTTCCTTATATTTTACTTATTTGTATTTTACCAATTACTTTAAAAAAAAACCAAAACTCACGATGCCTTTCAGCTAACATCCAAAAAATTGACGAGTTGCCCCTCTTCTTGATTCTCCAAAAAAAAAAACCGGCCAAGTGCGAGTCGGACTCGTTATTATAGCGGCAATAAAAATACACACTCTGTGAAAATTTCAACTGTCTACCTATTACGGTTAAAGAGATACAGCACGGTTGTTACCGTTGTTACCGTTGTTACCCTTCGATTACGGAACCCTGAAAACGATCCGTTTGACACCCGCTGACAACCAGAGATGATAAAAAAGGTACCAAACTCGTTTTGCGGGTAGGTCTACATTTGTGTCGAGCTAGATGATAGCTCGCTTGTTTTGGGCATACTAGTACTCGACCATTTCTTTTCTAATTTATTTTCTTGGTTAATTTCTCTTTTCTTCTTTTTTCTTGTTGGTATTCTCTGCAGCATTGGCGTGTTCTAAATGTTATTCAAACTTCAACGTTTGTGGTAGAGTCGAATCGAAGGCAGGTCGTGATCGTAACGTTATTCTTGATAAAATTGTTTTAATTAGCCTGATTTCTTTTCAGCTGTTTCACCAAGAAAGAAGGCCAGGAAAAACCAAGCAGACCCATTTAGGGCTTAGCCAGACTTATCTCCGTATACTGTAGAAGATAAGTGCTAATCTGAATATTCCTTTTAAGGCCTATGCTAACCCATTTTTCTCTACAATTCAAATTACCATTCCTGTTAGGTTCATACATTGCATTTTTTTTTCTCTACGATTTTAACCTTACTTTAAGTTCATATTCTTACTTCCAATCTCTAATTAGGTCTACTTTAATTCCTTGAGTTCCCTTTGTAGGTCATACTCCAAAACTTAACTTAAACTCAGGCTTAACATGCTATCCTTGATGTCCCGAGCTTTAATGCGAGTCTATTTTTTCTTTAGGCTTACTTCTAGCCTCTCGAAATTGTTATGGAACTATAGTGAGTGATTGGCTTTCAGACGTTAAGTCCAGACTGCCAGCATGAGCTGACAGATCACTCGATGGACAGCGTTGACTGCAGGGCGGCACGCTAGCTCGCCTCGACTCATTGGCGGAGAGTGTGGGGAGGTTCCACGAAAAACCTGCCGCTGCCGTCAGCCATAATCAAAAAAATTCGTCGTGCCTACAAACAAAATGCCGGCACACATTCGGTTCTGAAGGGACCCTTACGTCACTTACCCGTATCCAGTTGAAGGCGCAGATGTTCTGCCTTCTTTGCATGCCCCATCCTCCTATCTGACTCTGAGGGCAAGATTTTTTCAGAATCCCTAATTGACCTGTAAAGAGAGAGAGAAAGACTAGGCGAGCCTAGACGACCTTCATATGAGTGGGCTCCAGGAAAGTAGAAGGAGATATTAATAAAAGCTTCAGAACATTATTTACGTTATAATGTCATTATTTTATGAAAAAGAGTCTTCAATTCAAAAGAAAAATTACAGCATAATTACATATAATCTAGGAAATACTTTAGAGGACATAGAAATAAAGAAGCATGCCAGATATACCTTAACAAAAACAAAGTTATAAACTTAAGGCAGGACACAGAACTAATAAATAAAGACTACAAATACATACTGAACAAACTAAAACCATAGTATTAGTCATACAATATTTTAACATTTTCTCAACGACCGCTTAGTTACATATTTGTCCTCGTAGAGAGTAATTGTCTTTTCTGTTCTAAAGAGTATTTTAATTTATTAATAACATATTTTTCTTTTTTACTTTAATTTATTTTCCATGTTGCTTATGTGTTATTTATTATTATCTTTAAGAAATATTTATACGCGCCGTAGACAGACATAAGGTATTTAAAATATTTATATTTAGAATTTTTTTAAAAAAAACTTGAACTCATGTGTTACTATTATATGTATATAGAGCTCCTGGAGAAGGGCCGCACTTGGACCCGAAACGTCGAGCACTGTTTTAGTAAATTATATAACGTTTCAACAAAACGATCGGTGTATTTCCTGAAAATAACCTTTCCAAAAAATCCGTCATAGAAATAACATGTGATTATAATATGTTTCCCCTACATGGAAGTAATAGGTAAGTACAACAGTGAATGAGCGTGAAAAATCTTCAAACGCTACTCTGCAATAAGACGGATATTAAGCCCTTGTATACATAATTTAAATTCCACCAATAATCATTTCCCTTTTACTCGATATTTTTTGTATTACCGAAAAATTTCATTAAGCTAGGCATTATGTAACGTAGGTATATGTGTTTATAATCAACATATAAATGTTTTTCTTGTATTTATAACTCTTTCCTAAAAAAAATTCAGTTAAATTCCTTTCTTTTTATATTCTATAGCTAATTAATTCACCTAAGTGGTACTGGGCAAATTCTAATATATCAAAAAAAATTCGCTTTCTTGGTTTCAATCCACTTCAACAAAGTAAAAGTAAAACAATATTTTTAGACCTTATAGCAAAAGTAAGAAAAACAAAAAAAAACAACAACTTACATGTTTATTTTTTGAGGATCCACCGCAGAGGCACCTCCGAGGATATCCGCTAGCCACTGTATAAACAATTAAAAAGTCACAAATCCAATTGGTGGACTGAATTGAAAGTTAAATAAAAATCTTCAAAAAACATAATAACTCTAAACTAATTTAACTACTTATCAAATTAAGTCTCGCGACAAATTCTTCGAGAATGGTCGATCACAGCAAATACAGCAACTTCTTTTGTCTCTGAATAAAATCCCAAAACCCTAGACTTAGTTAGGGATTAGCTTATAGGATGAATTAAAATCTTCATATTCGTGATATCTCATAGCAAATTATTTTGGTAAGTTACTTCGTCCAAAATACGGGCAATAACTAATAGCAGATTGTCTTAGAAAGGCGTTCCAAAACGGCCAATACGGCCTATAATCCCAGATCCAAGAGGTGGATTAAATTCTAGGTTTAATAAAATCTCCAGAATCGATGCGACTTGCATCGAATTATTTTTCTAACATAAAAATACTCGTAGTAAATAATTTCAACAAATTCCTTATATCGAAAGTTTCACGGTCATTTGAAAATATCAATTATGTTTCGTGCAGAAAAATGATAATACCAGTAGTAGACGACTTCTGCCAATTCCAGAAATAATTTCTTTTAAATTTGTTTAGCGTGATCAGTAGGTTTCTGGCAGAAAAATGTAAGGCCGGTTGTCGATAATGTCTCAATACTCCCAGTTTATACTCAGGATTCTAATAATATTTTTCGAATTTACCGTCGTCCATCAGAATCTGTCACCAGAACAGGGTTCCACTTGCTGGACACCAATTTCATTTGTATTTTATTATTCCATTTCGGACCAAATTCACTGATTATTGCAACTTTTATTAAAGCTCGTCTTTATGGCAATCGTCCGCGTTGTTAACACTTTTATTTCTTGCAAATATTTTATTCACAACGTAGAAGCGGAGACTTTGCTGCTGCTGGAATTTCGCCGAATTTTTTTGAATTTTTCTCCTGGTGCGGGGTTTAATTCCTAGCCGATGTTTTTCGAAAATTCTGGAGGTCACTCTTCACTTGTACACGGTGAGAAATATTTGACGGGACAGAGATGATTGTCTTCTTCTTTTCTTTCCGTCAACATGTCATAAATTAATTCAGTTCTGTCGGTTGGCTCCTCCTTGACCTATCTAGTTTGAGCTGAAAACAAGCAAAAATAAAATGAGGTTCTGCAGTCAGCGAGATCACTCTTCTCTACTATTTCGCAGCAGATCTTACTTCTAAAGGGTTTTCCAATAAGAGGTGTTATTTTAATTAGCCCGCTATTTCGGTAGATGTCACTTTTGGAGCTGTCGTTTTGACATTTGACAAGTAGAAACTACGCCATTAATAAAAAAGGAACGATACACGATTCATCAACGCATTGAAATTATTAAAATTCACTATAAAAATGGTGAAAATGTGGCAGAGACGGTTCGTAAAACTCGAACATTTTTGGGTCGTCGTGAAGCACCTTGTCGGACCGCAATACAGAAATTGGTAGAAAAATTCGAGCTGTTGGGACAAGTTAGTGATGTGAAGAATAAAACCCGTGCACGTCGCTCAAGAACAGCCGAGAATATTGCTGCTGTAGCCGAAAAAGTGTTGAAGAAAACCCAGGTTTGTCCATTCCTCGTCGTTCTTTGGAATTAGGCATTCCACAAACGTCATTACACCGTATTTTGAATAAAGATTTGGGTCTTAAGGCTTATAAAGTTCAGTTAACACAAGAACTCAAGCCGGCCGATCATCAACAACGTCGAGTCTTTGCTGATTGGGTCCTTGAAATGCATGAAAATGATCCGGAATTCCATCGAAAACTCATCTTGAGTGATGAGGCCCATTTCCACCTCGATGGCTTCGTCAACAAGCAAAATTGTCGCATCTGGGGCTCGGAAAACCCAAGAGTTATTGTTGAAAAGCCTCTCTATCCTCAACGTGTGACTGTTTGGTGCGGTTTATGGTCCCGCGGGGTCATTGGACCTTACTTTTTCAAAAATGAGGCTGGAGCAACAGTTACGGTGAATGGATTGCGCTATCGACAGATGATTAATGATTTTTTATGGCCGGAATTGGATGGTATTGATCTGGACACCGTTTAGTTTCAACAAGACGGCGCTACGTGCCATACAAGCAACGAAACCATTGATCTTTTACGGGAAAAGTTTCCGGACCGTGTTATATCTCGAAGAGGTGATCACAATTGGCCACCGAGATCTTGTGACTTAACACCTTGCGACTTCTTCCTTTGGGGCCACGTGAAAGAGAAGATCTACGCCAATAGCCCAGCGTCGATTCAAGACCTCAAAGATGGAATTCGTGAGGCTATCGAGGACATAGGGCAGCCACTTTGCGATTTGGTTATGGAAAATTTCATGAAAAGGATATGGTCCTGTAAGCGTGGTCGTGGTGGTCATTTGGCTGACGTTATTTTCCATTATTAACGGCATACCTTCCTCTTTAAAATGAAATAAAGATCCGATCATTTGTTTAAAAAAATGGCATTTTTCTTTGAATATCAAAATAACACCTCTTATTAGAAAACCCTTTATATATATATAGCTTATTTCTACGAGTAAGATTCACAAATCAATATTTGTGAGAAACCCACAGGAGTTTCGGAAGCCTAATAAATATTCAGGCCGTGGGTGATGCAGAAGTAACCAAGTCAATATTTTGACGGATATTGGAAGAAACAAAATATTTAGGCTCAAACTGCTCGATTTTCGGAAGATATAGTCTAGCTGAATTTCCTAGATTGGATAGGAGGATAGTCAGTGAGAAATTGACTAGCTTGCAGCTCTATGTTCGTACTTTTATATCACCCGATGCCCATGAAAGAAAAAAAGTGTGCACAGCTGTGGATATTAGAATGTCCGAAAAGGGCAGTGAGTGCCATCTATTGACAACTTCTTAATATCCAGTTTCAGTCAACCAGTGGCGGCGATGAAAAAACTAATTTTTTGTTCTAAGCTGACATTTATCTGCCAGTTCTTCTAAGTATTATTAATTGTGAAAAATTATTTATAAAATGGGTGAGGAATATTACAGTGTTCTCTAGCTAATTTTTTATTTTGCTCTTCTCTTTTTTACTTATTTTTGCTTAAGATATATTTTTATATGCTGGAATCACAAACAAATTTCAAGTGACAGTTCTCAAGGGACAAATGTCAAACTGTTATCCCAAAAAATTTATTTAGAGGATCACCAACTCTGACTCCAAGAAATTCATTTAGAGGATAGCCAACATTGGTGTTACACTAATTAATATTCGTTACAAGTTGACTAATCTCTTTTCTTTTCAGACATCAACTAGCATTTCTACTACAGACGATTTTTTTGATTTTTACCCTAGCTCGTACAGTCAATATCATTGCTTCGTATTATCTCCTCTCCCGTTCCCTCCTGTACAGACAACAGGCAATTGAATTGTTTTGCCAGTTGAATTTATTTAACATTTGACAACTGTGGTGGAGTGGAAATAAAGTTTAGTCATGCCATACGGCATTACCATTATCACAGGGCGTTTATAATATCATTCTTTTCGTTTAACAATAACTTTATGTTTATCGCAGAACTTTATAGTGATAAAATAAAGTTCGTTTATAATCGCACCCCAGAGTAGAATATTAAAAAAATATATATATGTGTATATATACTACCTTTAAAAACCCTTATAACTCAACTATTTTTAATCTAACTATAAAACAAATTTCGTCCTTCCAATGGATCTCTGAATAAGATATGTTCTGATACTCATGGATAATTTTTATTTAATCAAAGTGCAAACTATCATTAGCATTTTTAAATATTAAATATGCGGTCTTCAACTATATAAGTATGTATATGCAAAATAGTTTCACATTCACTCACTAGAGGCCAGTGCTTGTGCTTTAAAAGACATTTTGCTTTATATATTTATATTTTTTTTTTTAGTAAGTAACCAAGTCTATTCCAAAAAAAAAAGTGCAACAT
Organism: Dioctria linearis; assembly: GCA_963930735.1. Taxonomy (NCBI): domain Eukaryota; kingdom Metazoa; phylum Arthropoda; class Insecta; order Diptera; family Asilidae; genus Dioctria; species Dioctria linearis. The sequence continues at coordinate 36,955,304 of OZ005740.1, read as the reverse complement.
TTGCGAAGTCATTTTAAGTTTACGATGAAAATATTCCGGAAGTGAAGTGCCATCGTAAAATTCTCGTAAATATGTCCTGACAGAAAAACATTTCTAGATCAACATTTTATTAAGCTGTTAGGCACTTTTTTATGATACTCTAAGTATGTATATAAAAACCAAAAAGCTACTGTAAGCCACCACTGATAATAATCAACACTGTGCAGACTGCTGTACCTACATATCACTTTACGGATATAATCAATTTTTCACGAAACAATCAACCAAATGACGTTTATCCTTGCTACTTACTTCACATCAACTTAACTACATTCACTTGAAACAAGTCGATTTTTGTGTTTTTTTTTTTTTTATTATGAAATGAGAAAAAGTTTACTTCTTCTTCCTGTAACGACTCTGACAATCCCATCATATGTATGTATGTACGTAACGTACGAAAAACCAACAAAACTAAAAGCCCTGGCGGAGTAGAAAGGATGAGAGAAGGGTATCCTGGAATATGCCATCAAACAGAGCATAAGAGCCCATTACAGGAGCACATTTAAATCCAGTTTTCTTGCCATAATCTTTCGAGTTGGAGAGTTTATCCTTGCCTTAGGACTCTTACATTGATAACATATGTTAATCCCCCATAATTGTGACAGCATTTCTACTACATACACCGAAATTTCGACTTTATTTGAATTGTCTTCCTTCTGCTGTACTTAGTGTTTTCAAGGTACATATATTATTAGGACACAGTGTCGACAACGATAATGTCAACGACGACTTAATGCTGTTATAAAATATGTGCAAGTGCCTTTTCTGCTCTATGTTTTCTTTTTTTTTCTGTAACTTGGAAGACATATGTACATGATCCAGAGCAAAAAAAAACCAAAAGAAAAATTCCGGAAATGGGGTAAGAAAAACATTTGCAATAAACCAGATTTTTGTCCCTAGTACACCGTTTATTTATGGTCATGGCATAAGCCGTTAACATTTCCTTCCGTCTTGTTACATGTTCCAAGGAAATACTTTTCCGGCCAAAATTGCCTTACACATTTGAATCATCCTGTTTGGAAGACCTGAGATCAGAAATATTCATATCTTATACCTGAGGACATATGTACATATTTCTATGTACATTTTGCATGTTAAACCGATTTGATGTGTAGGCAGTAATTTTTAGCTCCAAGTAGAGCATAATATTTAGGATAGGAAAAATCTCTGAAGTCAAGGACTTTCTTGGTGAAGTACTGCGCTACTTATTTTGATTAACTAGTTAAAATCTTCCCATGGAATTATAATTAGTTTTCAGTAAGCATGAATAACTATTTTAATTTTGGTATTTACTACGTATCTACCAAGAAGAGTAAACACAAAGTTCGAGTTATAATAAAAAGGACTATAGGAGTTCTTAGAACTGAATATCAATTACAGTTTAGATAAATTTCTATTATAAACAGGAATGTGCTTTATGAATCCTAGTAGAAATCAGGTTCAATTGGTTACATGATTTGTTCGCATCTAAATTCTATTAGTACTTGAGGTCACCTTTTTTCGTAGCACGATAAGATATATCCCAAGCACGGAGGCAACGTGCATGGCCACAACGCCGCACCGCACCTAGCACCGCACATAGCACAGCACAAGACGAATTATTCCCTAGCACATCGTTCCTTGCACATCGCGGAATTAATGGCCACAGTGAAGCACTGCACATTTCCTAAAGCGACCTCGAATATTTGACTTGTGAAGTAAGTTAAGATATTGCGAAAGCGCAGCCCAGCTTTCGTTAAGGAGTATAGACAGAATTCAGTTTCAGTTCATCTGAAAAAGACGACCTTTTGTGTGAAGTTAGTACGTGGAATTCCTTAAAAATTTTGTAAAAAAGACAAGCTGCATTCATCTAATTAACTTTAAGAGAAGTAATTTGGGTGAATTTCATCATTTCTATAAAGATCTCCGAAGAGACCGATAACAGTTTTCCAAATATATGGGGACAGGAGAACCCATCCCAAGCACGGAGACCGTGGCGGCCCATTTCGCTGTTCTGTTAGAAGCCCATTCAACAAAACCTTCCTGTCCTCTTAATCAATCACATCAGGCCATGGTGAGGAATTTTTTCAGCTCATCTACAGGTACAAGGACAGACCCTAGAGTATCCAGCCTACTCCGGGCGAAAGCCGGACAAGCACACAAAGCGTTCGGTTACCACAGACTCTCCTTCTAGACAGGGCAGACTCTCAGGGCAGTCGACAACTCCCATCCTTGTTAGATCAGCGTGAAGTGAGCTGTGGCCGGTGATGACGCCAACCACAATTCTACTTTGTTTCCCTCCGAGCCCCATAAGAAAATCGGATATATTCCTATCAAGAAACAGTTTTGTGCACCTACATGTACTCAGGCTCTCCCTTCTCTGCTGATGCTTCCTATAGATCCGCTTTAATGAGAGACCCGATACTCGGGGTGGCAGCGCCTGCTCCGGGGTCCGGTCCGAGGAACAGAGAATCAGAGCCAGCCCTCGCTGAAACGTCAGTCCTTTCATTCCCCATTATTCCCATGTTACCAGGAACCCACAGAAGGGATACCTTGTTGTGGACATACAACTTTTTCAAAGACGACCTGCAATCCTTCAGTAACTTAGATATTATCCGAGGGCCACTCAGAGCCATCGAGGCTGCCTGACTATCCGAAAGCATAGCAATGTCGTTTCCCTTGTCCTCCATATCAAGGGCTATCTCCTCTGGCATTGAGATGGCGAAGGCTTCAGCCTGGAAGACAGTGGTTTGTCTTCCAAGTTAGTATTCCATCCCAATGTCAGGTTCAGGAAAGTAGACATCTGCTCCAGCTCCCTTATTAGTGAGAAAGTCGTCCCTCAGTCCACGATTCCCTTACAGGAAAGTTCACAGTTAACCGACGCCCAAAACGAAGTTCAGGTACCATCGCATCACGGGGCATAGTGGCCAGAGAGTTTTCCAAGGCCAGCCCATACGTCAGAGAGCAATGAGAAGAGCCAGTCCAGCAGTCCTCCCAACACCCCCATGAGCGCAATCTGGAGACAGCCTTTCTGACATTTGCCTGAATGATAAGATCCACGGGTGGTTACTCTTACTAGGCTCCATATCGTGATCATGAAATTATTCTACGAGAGTTGCATAACTTAAGTTCCAAGTCTTATCTTTTGCCAATAAATCTAACATATTAGCAAGTTACCAAAGTACTCCACTGAAGAAAATTTACTAAAAAATCGTTAAATCTATTAAATTCACCCCAGTTGGGATAAATGTTACCAACGCACCACACAAAAGATATAACAACTCATTTCCTCTGTGCAGTGCTAGGCTCAGTGAAATAGTTGGTGCGGGGGCGATGCAAGGTGCGGTGCTCCACTGTGGCCATTTCTATTTGAGATAATGGATACAGTTTATCATCGCGCACCAAGCTCAGGGCGATGCGGTGTGCTGTGCTTGGTGCAGTGCGCTGTTGTCGCCATGCCCTAAGACGGTCCATTGTACCCACGTGCTAAGTAGAAATAGCTACAAAATCGAGGAAAAAACTAAGTACGAGTAAAAAGGCGCAGAATTGTGTACCAGTGGGACTTGAACTAATGACTCCAGGGATGATAGTCAGCGCGCTTACCAACATAAAGTACCTCTAATTTATAGATCCAAGTATAATAGGTTCATATTCTCAGGTATGAGAAGAGTAGATCTTTCGTTCCTTCGACAGACGTGCTGATGATTTTTTATGTTTAGCAAGAAGAGGCTAAAATGTTGGATCAAGAATATTACATTATTAAAAGTATTTAGGGTAATTATTAATTATCGATTAGGTTAAGATTTTTGTGTAAATAAGCTAGGCAAGGACATTGTGAACTTGGACGTTGTCCTACTCATTTCTGAGTCAGTGCTCAGTGCTGTTAGGAATTCTATTCAAGCTAGGCAAGGACATTGTGAACTTGGACGTTGTCCTACTCCTTTCTGAGTCAGTGCTCAGTGCTGTTAGGAATTCTGTTCAAGTTTACTGGAGTAATAACTCTATTGAGCAGCTCCATCATTGAGTATATGCAATTCAGCAGCTCAACTACTATCTGCCCAGTCCCAGTGCACTAACAATCCATCAATTTAACCAACATAAAATTCACCGAACTACTCCGAGCCAGCTGGGAAGGCATATTATATGGCGACCGTGACAACAATCACTAAATACTCCAAGATCCACAAAGCCTTTGAGCAAATTTTTGGACGAATCTAGAAAATACGGCAACCAGAAAATATCACAAGGATTCTTACGCTGTACCTATGTGTACCCCGTGCAAAGGCAAATATAGCGGTATGTACTACAGGCAGTAATATAAACGGAAGACTACATCCCCACTTACATCGCGGGACTAGTGAAGCTAACAATTGGGATATACAATGCCTGGCCTAACAGGAAGTGAAGAAAATAGGGATTACACAGGAGTTAAATTACTACAAACTCCGAGCAGAATTGTCGGCAGTTCTCTGAATTTTGGTTAGAGCTGACAGTTGGATCCGAATTTTCTAATATCAGATCAACCGGATACCCGGATCTGCAAACTATCCGATTCCTGAAATCCTGATCCGAGCTATCTGGATCCGAACTATCCGGATTTGGATCCGAACTATCCGAATCCAGACTAAGCAAAAAGGTTCAAAATTTTATCCAGATTGCATTGCTTCCATAGGAAAATATAAATTTCCATTTTCCCAATGAAACAATACAATCCGGAGGAAAGTTTTAACCTTTTCTGCTTAGCCTGAATCCTGATATTTCGGATCCAGGTCCGAATTTCTCGGATCCGTATACTAAGATTCGTATTAACCGAATACCCGGATTTGAGAAATCGGAGCCTAATTATTCCGGATAATACGGATAGCAAAGTACGTACGCGAATACTTTCAGCTCTAATTTTCGTAAGGTTTTCCATATGAGTTGATCTCCCCAGAGCACTCCACCACCCGAAGATTCTATAGGTGAGGTTTTATTTTAGCTGCTATGTGTGTTAAAAACCAACCATAAAAGTATCCCTGAAAGAAAAAGTAATACTGGAAAATCAAAAGAAAATTTATTTTAATTCAAATTGTTTTATCTTACTCAAATCCTAAGTTGTACACAAACAATGCACACTAAGGCCGTTTGCACATCGAAAAACGAAAACGAAAACACTAAACCGAAAAACTCAAATTTTGTCTTAATCTAACAGAAATTTCCCGGAATACATTCAATGAAATATTGGAGATTTATTCTAATTATAGTTTCGATAAAAAAATATCCATATTTAAAGCTTTATTTTAATTAAAACACATACTTATGTTTATTCGTACGAGAAACAAATTTTCGTTCCGAACTGTCAAGTAAATTTTCGTTCCATACTACGTTCCACACACGAACGAATATTCTTTTCGTTCCTACATAACCTCATTTCTGTTTATTTACATTTGATACAAACCCAACCCAACTTTTATTCGTTCGTTTTTCATATGTAAGCATAAACGAATTTGTGGTGTGGAACCGTTTATTCATTCGTTTTCGTTTTTCGATGTGTAAGCGGCCTAACTTGCAACACCTCGATAATGCAGTTTTCAGTGGAGACAATAACAGACAAATTTTATCCTCATTCTACACAAATAAATGGAGACCGGAGACGCAAACCAATTAGATGGAATTAATTTATCAGCAACAAATAAAATAGCTAGAATTGGTCTAAGACTAATTCTCATGATTCCCTAGAAGAATGCCCGTATCTAATTTTGTGTGTGCATCCATATGTGCAAGTTTGATTTTTTGATTGATTGATTGATTTTTTGATTTTTCGCATATATTTCTAGAACGATTCGTCGAACAGTAAAAATGGTTATAACCAATTTCATAGGATTTCATATTCTGAAGCAATTTTCGGTACAATCAAAAGAATTAGGACTGATCGTATTCGCAGTAAACGTTAAAAACGTAAATTTTTATATGGCAACACCAAGAAGGGGTTGTTCGACTTAGTACATTTGTGAAATTTTATTCTTTTTTTTTTTTTATTTACAATGAAAACATCATGTACCAAATTTCAGCTATCTACATTGACGCGTCCTCAGGCAGTGCTCAAATATTGAAAAATAAAGTTTTTGTATGACAACATTACGAACGAGTTGCCCGATTGATGCCATTTTCAAACTAAAGTTTACTTTTTTTCCAAAATCGCGTGTGCAAAATTTCAGCACTCTAAATGAACGCATTCTCGAGTTATCCTGAGAACGGACAGACGAGCAGATGGACAGCTGGACGGACGGACATACTTTCAATATGACATGAAAAGAAATAAAATACAAGAACGACAACACTTATCATGATCATACTTTATTGTTGCTTTGTACAGCTGATAATGACGACGGTATTGTTGTTGCCACTCAGAGCAGCTATGTATATGTAAAAATAATACTGAGGTTTTTTTTATGTCCCACAGGAACTGCTTATTTTATAGTGATATAAGTTTTCTTCCATTCAAATATTTTTGATAGCTGTTTACTTCTTAAATGTGTCAACAGAAGTTATTCTCATCTGATATTTGACATTCGCACAGCTGACAACATTAAAAATTCCCTCAAGTTGGCAGTCATTGGGCATGAAATTTGCAATTTGATCAAATCTCAAGCTAGCTTGAAACTGGCAAAAAAGTTAAAGCTCCAATTGTGTTCTTCTATATTGATTTAAATTGTCAACAAATCTCTGGCTGAAAATCTCCAATTGTGTTTCAGGCCTGAATCGGCCTCTTTTGGCATCAAGCTTTCTTTAGTAAAGATGATTTGCTCGGATGGCTATCTTTATTCTGGGTATCGACTGAAAGAAGTATTATTAACAAAAAAAAACTTCGTCTTGTGTATTGACTGAGATAAAGATAGTTATTCTGGGTATCGGCAAAAATAAAGTCTCTTATTCCACTCTCTTTACGTGCAGAACAACTGTGTCTTGTGATGTTCTACAGTGTGAAATAGTACTACATTTTTGCTACCATATTGTTTTTGTCATTAGACATTATTTTTTCTTTTTAAGAGCATCCGGTTGGGACCTATCAGCGTTTGCTTGTGGGTCTGGAGAGTGTACAATGAACCTTGCTTTGGCCTACGTTCGGGGGTCCCTTTTCGGAACTCAACGTCTTTTTTAATCAATCCCGAAAGAGGTGCTCCAGAGCTCCCATAGAACAACTACTTGCGTCTCGTTAGTTGTTGGATAAGAAACCGAAAAACAATTACAAAATCATTTCACTTCATCAAAGCAATAGGTACTAAAATCCAAATTGTCCTTTAAATGCAATATTATTTCATCCATATCAAGCTCACCACATTTATAAATGAAAATCTACTTCAAAGGGGGCTTTGTATTTCATTTCCAACACTGTTTCTAACAAATTTCTATGTTATTTAACCATTGAACTGCGAAGACCACAATGTATATTGGGATCACCTGTGGTATCATATTACTTTGATGGGGAGGAATCTAATCTAACCACAGAAACAGAAACAGCAGCAACAACAACAAAAACAAAAACTGTCATACTGCTGTTCGATGGAATTATAAGGTTTCCAATTTCTTTTCACATACATATGTACCACAACCACCCGCAGATAACTGTGTAATTTGATGCGGTCTATGGCATTCATCCTCGTAGTCCTTCTTGGCCTTTGTGAAAAGCTTTTGGTATCATTTGTAATATGAAATCAACAGCAGAACACAAATATCGACATATATAAAGGATTCGCTCTAATGTGGTTGTACTTCTGTTACGAATTTACGTCCGCCATCCGCATATAGCATACATTTCATAGTAGATCTAATACAACATGATACCAAGATGTAATGGCTTCCATCTGGAGACGTACGTTTCGGTTGCTTTACGAAACCCAATACGAGCTTTTAAGATGCCATAAAAGCTGGAATGCGATTCTATGTGCGACATCAGATTGAATATATACTTTAATGTGTGTACGTAGGTATCCTACCCGCAGAGACATTTCAGTTTCAAATGAGCTTCCATATACTTATTTACCTAATGTTATCTCATCCGCACTCACTTCCGGAACATTTCTATCTAAATACTTAAACTGACTGCAAACTTTATGCTATTACTGACTAAGCGATATTAAGGCTAATTACTCTAATGGTTATTTTTTCGTTTTTCTTTCCATCAATTCAATTTACTCGCCTTTTAGGTTTTATTCATTACATCGCAACCTATTGACTTCGACGTCTATTTAGCTGGTCATTTTATGTTGCCTATAAGATCCAATCCAGTTTTTCTATAAAGATTTAGATTTTTCCTATGTTATGTCAAAATAAATACAGACAAACTTTTCCCCAAGTATACTTAAGTTCATTATTTTGTATATATACGAAGAACTCTTTCCGACATTTAGCCCTTGTGCTTCGATGCTTCGTCTCCTGATGACGTCGTTAATTTTATCTACTTTTCGATCATTAGCAAATGTTTGTCATGTATAAAAGCATCGATACAGGAAAATCTTCAGAGATTCTTCTTTTGTATAGATTCATTGATAATATTGATAATTAGCCTTTTCTACTATCTGAACTTTTACCACAAAATTAATGACTTAACTTTGCACTCTTATCGCTTGTTATCTCATTGTTAGTATGTTTGTATGTATGTATATGATTCGCTGACTCTTAGTGCATGTGATTTGCTTATACTGGTGTTCATGTGAAACTTTTTGAATGAACTTGCTCGTTTCTGATAATTTGGTTACATGATGAAGAAAAAATGCCCCAATAATGAGTTTCGCGATGATGAAAATTACTTTACTAACATTCAGCAGAAACTTGATGGAAACATTCAAAGTTTGGATCCATTAAAAGTTTTTGGTCAAGATGAATGGTTGAGGTTATTTTGATGTCTAAAGGCATAAATAAGAAAATTTTCTTTTAATATTTCTTTAAGGAAAAACAAATCTCTTCACGAGGTTAGAAAGATGAGCATACATATGTAGGTATGCCTTTTTGCTTGTGTTAAGTAGATAATTTTTATATGACAGCTTAGAAACACCATCCAACAAAAGATTGTTGATAAAGTGTGTAAAGAATTTTGGAAAATTTTAAATAAAAATATATTCTGAGGTAAATTTATTGATGATAAATATTTTGAAAAAAAAGGTGACGAGGGAAAATTGAATGTTCGTCTTGTTTGTTTTTTTTTTTTTTTTCTTAGTTTAGTTGAACCTTTATGTCAATACCACTGACTTATAACAATGGACAGAACGTATTTCCTATAGGAAATAATGGCATAAGATTTATAGTTTTCTCTTTCACGCTTCAAATAAAAGTTTCTAAAGCATATAAAAGATATTATACGGTAAGTAAACCGTTATTTTTATAAAATAATTTGATGTATAAATTACAAACACAATTGTTTAGACCTAAATGCCTCGAGGTACAAAATTGACAGAAAATGAACGGGCTTGCATTATAGCCTATAAGGAATCAGGTATGCGAGTTAGTAAAATAGCTGTAAAAAATAACTGCGCATAGGAATACTATCAGGAATTTCCTAAAACATCCCGAACTTTATGCTACAACCAGAAGACCAGGAGCTAAGCCGAAAGTCGATGAAAGGTGTAAAAGAGGAATTAAGTCTTGCTATAAGAAAAGACATGACTCCTGGAATTATCTCTTAACATTACGAAAAGAAGAGTTCAGTAAATTTTACATGAAAATAAGAACCTCAAATACCAAAGTCGGTTGGCTAAACCTAGACTTTTACCACGGGATAAGAAAGCGCGGTTAAATTTCGCGGAAAGGTATAAATTTTTCAACGAGGAGTGGCAATCTTTAGTGATGAAAAAAAATTTTTGTTTGGATGGCCCTGATGGCTGTCAAAAGTATTGACGAGATTTGAGGGAGGCACGTCAATCACGCTATTCTCGGGTATCGGGGAAAGACGCCAATTTGCTTCGTTTCACATAAGATGGACGCACAGCTGTATGTGGACTTATTGGACAATGTGCTGATCAATTATGCTGAAGATGTCAATGGTGGAACCCGGACTTAACAGCAAGACTATGCACCTATACATACTGCACGGTGCACTAAGAGCTTCTTTGAGTCTAGAAGTATACCGTTATTGCAGTGGGCCGCTGTTATTCCAGATTTAAGCCCGATGGAAAATCTGTGGAGCGTACTTTCTCAATAGGTTTATAAAAATGGGCGACAATTTAACAGTTTGCGGGATCTAAAAAGAGCTATCCAGGAAGAATGGGAAAGAATTGATATCTCTGTCTTGCAGACGATCATTAATTCGATGCCTCATCGCTTATGTTACGTTATTATCAATAATGGAGGACACACAAATTATTAAAATTTTACTTTATTTTTTTTTTCTGTAACTATATGTTGAATTTCCCCTTTTTTTCCTATGCACATATAATTACTTCCTTCGCTTTTAGTAAAAATGATGATTTTGTTAAAAAAATAATAACCGAAAAAATTTACAAAATTATTTTTTGATTTCTTTTTTTGTCACCATTCTAAAATAGAATTAATTTCAGGATATTTTATTTTCATGTTGGAAGCACTGACATATATAAAATGGACTGCTGATACTACTGAAATCCCTTACATTATTTGACATTATTATGGAATGAGTTTTCTATACTTGTCTCTTTTTGGTTAAACTACTTTATTCCGCTGAACTACAAATAATAAGTTCTATACAAAATACACCATAGTCCAGTTTCAGTTCAGTCGTTTTCCAAATGAATATATAGGATAGAAATAGATGGCAATACAATATTTGTAATCCTTTCTTTGTCCCCCATACCTTCTTTTAGGGGCAGGTAGACAAAAATTGCTTAATTTTATTTCTTTAAAAATCGAGTTTAAAAAATATTTGATGTTGTAGGAGATAAACTTTCAAGGATAGAAATAATTTCGAATGCATCTATAATTTGTTGAACTTTTAATATGAATATTAAAGCAAAAGTAAAACTTGAAATTAAGATAATTGTCACACCCTGCCAAAAAAGTTGACCCATATGAAATAGAAAATCAGGCAGTCCATGTTATATATGTCAGTGGTTGGAAGAAATTGAAAATATTGGTATGCACATATAGCTATTTCGCTTACTGATGTGATACTGATCTACTGATAATCACCAAGTGATTTGCAGCTTGCTGATTTTTATTGATATCAGTCAATATTTTATTTTCAAACAAATTAAGTCGGATTAGTTTAAAATATTAAAAATGAGAAAACGAAACTTTGTTTAAAAATTAGTGCTAAGTGTTGAAAAACAAATTTGCCAGTGGGAATCAAAGTGTGTAGCCTACTTCAAAAGGGATAATTTTGAGAAAGCTTGGAGATAAATTTCGTCGTAAATTGGAAAAGTTGGTATGTTGGTTTCGTTTTGTGCTTGGTATGTGTATGGGTGTGTGTGTATTTCCAGTTTAGGCATGTGTTCAGATTGGTATATCCGACTAAAGGATGCATTGTGCCTGGGATGTGTATTGTGTGTGTGCATCTGTTATACCTAATATGCCTCTCCGGTGATCTTAATATGCAGATAGTAGTTAACGGCCTGTTTGTTTAGATCCTGAAATAGAAAGAAATTTAACGGAATCTGAAGCTCAGGGTATTTTCATCAAATAAACACATAACACCTTCTCTTTATTAATTTAAAAGTACCGAATATATACCATAAATACTACAGGATAAAAGTAATGAAAAACTGATGATTCCCTTCTGAAAGTGCAAGTTTTCCATTTTTGGTAGGGGTTGGTACATACCTGTCCTGCTTTTACATACGCAAATAATGCATTTTCTGAAGTGGCCCAATTTTTTTATTTTATAAAAATATATCTAGAACTGGTGGCACACATTCTTGCCACTGACTCTAGAGAAATTTTTTTACTGTGTAATTACTTTCCTAGAAAAGGAGCAGATCCTCAATTTACCAGAGCCAAAAGTTGTTGTCCTATGAAAGTTCTGTCGCACTTTTTGTTCTAGAAATCGGTCCAGTTCCAAGAAAACTCTGGTGTTCTAGAAATGGGAGCTGGAATTGGACCTTTATTCCGTTTGGTTGGCTACGTCACATGGGATTCCCATCTCGTTAATGGTAAGGACTCTGTCTGTCTATGAGACCTATTTTAATAGTGGTTTAGGTGTTATCAGACCTATACGGAGTTCCCTATAATGTAGCCGACTAGGCGGAATCAAGGTACAACTATAGCTCCAAGACCAGACACTTCCGGGTCAAGGTAACTTCAGAAGTCAAGGTCAAATTGTAGCCTCCAAGAACACACACACATATAATATAATAAAATTGGCCGATTTCTAGAACAGAAAGTGCTCCAGAACTCTCATGACATTGGACCGATTTCTAGAACAAAAAGTGTGTAAGAATTCTCATAAGACAACTAGAACAAAAGGTGCACAAGAACTCTTATAGGACAACTACTACTCCCAAACCTTTTTTGGCTTTACAACCTAGGCACTTAGCAAGAGAAGTAATGCTTGTCTGGGCAAGAGATTCATAGTCCTATAAGACATCCAGAACACTGACTTCAGTCAAATAATTACCTTTCTAAAAAGGGAGATGGGACTTTCATCGAAAACTTCCAAACAAAATAACGCAATGTTACAATTGTCAAATGTATGGGCATGGTGCTAAACATTATAAAATTAAATCCTTCTGTGCTTTCTGTTCTGGCCATCACCCCACCTCAGAGTGCAACTCACACGAAGCTCTGAAATGTGCAAACTGTCAAGGAGAGCACAAATCAACCGACACAAATGGCCCCAGCCGTGCTAATTATATTGATTTTCGGGATTAACTATATCAAAGGAGAAAAGAAATGTATCCATAAACCGAGGCTATGTTCTGCGCCGTGACAATTTTCCACCATTAACCACAAAGCATCATCAAGCCGCTAGTGGAAATCCTAACTGGACTTCGTTGAGATTTGAAAATGATCCTACTAAAGTCCAAATGAATCATGCAAACAATAAGGCAAATCTATTTTCGCCAACAATGAAAGT